>SNQJ01S0130194.1:0-12701 GCA_010110895.2 Picea sitchensis
CTTCTGGATGGCCTCTTCAAAGCATGTGGGTTCTTCATCTGGGAGATCACATATCAAAGTTGTGTAATTGGAGAATGGCTTTGGTCTTTTCACCTGTCTTGTGGTTCCTCTTGGAACACCATACTTCTCTCCATATTGAATAAGCTCTCTTGCCCAAGCAGGCTTTCTTTTATGGGAGAAGGTCATTTGAGGAGGTCCTTGAACTTCTGTTATATCATGATCTTCACGAGTCTCATCATCAAGGGAAGTTATGACTTTCCTTTAGAGGTTCTGCAGCTCTGGGAATTTCCCTCACGGACTCTGTCATCCTGGGATTTACAGGTTCCTCTTCATGTACCTCTTCAAGCTGGCATCTTCTCGATTTCTTAATTGCAGCTTGTTCATCAAAGGTCACGTCCCTACTGATCTCAATATGGTGATGACCAGGTATGTAGATTTTGAAGGCTTTGGATACCTCACAGTATCCCACAAATATTCCCTTCTTTCCAGAGGATTCCAACTTGTTTCTTTTCTCTTTCAGTATATGGATAAACACTGGACAGCCAAATATTTTGAGATGGCTTACCTCTGGCTTCTTTCCGGTGAACATTTCTTCTGGGGTCTTGAACCCAAGTGCACTATGGGATAGTCTATTATGCACATAAACAGCTTGGCTTTGGTCTTTTTCACTGGCACTTGGTGGTTCCTTTGGGAACACCATATTTCTTTCCATATTGAATAAGCTCTCTTGCCTGCTGTGCTTTCTTTTATGGGGAGAAGGTCATTTTGAGGAGGTTCCTGAACTGCTATATCATGATCTTCACGAGTCTCATCATCAAGGGAAGTTATGACTTCCCTCATTGGTTTTGTAGCTTTGGGAACCTCCCTCGTTGTAGTATTGGGGATTACGGGTTTCTTTTCATATACCTCTTCAAGCCGGCATCTTCTTCGATTTCTTAATTGCAGCTTGTTCATCAAAGGTCACATCCATACCGATCTAAATATGGTGGTGAACATGTATGTAGATTTTGAAGGCTTTGGATACCTCACAAGATCCCACAAATATTCTCTTTCCAGAGAATCCAACCTTTGTTTCTTTTCTTTCAAGATATGGATAAACACCGGATGTACCTAAATATTTTGAGATGGCTTTTACCTCTGGCTTCTTTCCCAAGTGAACATTTCTTCTGGAGTCTTGAAACCCAAGTGCACTAAGGGATAGTCTATTCTGCACATGTCTTAGTTGTTTTTCCTATAGCTTAGTCATAGAAGATCTTGATCTCTCAAAGATGGTTCTCGTTTCTTCGCTCGGCCTACACCGCTTTTTGTTGAGATTCATCCCAAAATCTTTGCAAGATGACGTAAGAATTCTTTTGAGGTATATTTTCCCTCCATTATCCGACTAGTATCTTGTCCTTCCCATGTAAGGGTTCTCTCTTATCAAGCTTTGAATTCTTGATCTTTTGAATACTTCAAATATATCCGTGTCTTTATTTAGAATAATCATTAATGAATGATACATAGTATACATAGTATACTTACCTATTAATGGAGGATGATGGTATTAGGCCACATACATCCGAATGAATGAGTTCTATGACTCCTTCTCGCCTTGATGTCCCTCTTCATAAATGAGTTCTTGATGTTCTTCCCTTGTGCACATCCATTGCATGTACCTTCCTGATCAACCTTGAGTTCTCGTAAACTTGAGATCGCCACATGTATGGTAGCACCTTTGTAGTTGATGTGAGCTAATATTCTAGAGTTCACATGGATTCTTCTCAATAGCTGGGTCATGGAAGCTTCTCGAAAGTGACCCAATCTTCTTTCTTTTCCAATCGACAATTTCTTCATTTATGATCTACTTTTAAAGCACATTGCCTTCTGCGAACCTTCGCTATAGCTTCCCTCATGTGACCCGGAGCAAGGTCAACAAAACAAAAGCAAGAATAATATCCTTCTCGATAATATAAAGCAGTATACGAACAATCATCACAATAGCTCCTTTAGAGCTATTACTTATAATTTATCTCAAGTAAAGATTAAAGGTAAGGAATACAATATTAAATGAGGTCAACACTCTTATAGTGTTGTGACTAAGCATTCCTCAATGGAAATCTGAAACTAACAAACAAGGTTTCTCCTAGAGGAGGTCTTATTCATATCGTGTAAAGTATTTACATCTAGGTATCTAACATGTTATCAAGTATCATACTTTATGATGATTGTTATCTTAACCAAAGTCATTAGCTTGTCAGGTACCTTTGAATCTTGATTAATCAAACCTAGAGCCTTGTCCCTGCTAATAATGAGTGATCGCCTTCTTTTCTTCCACGTGTCCTTCACTCAAGATGACAAGTGCTTTCTTCAACCTCGCTCTTTTGTACCGAGACAATATGTTACCTTGGACAGTTTAGGTTAGAGGATAAGTTTCTATGATCAACTTTCAATCCTTCTAATAATTTGATCGGTAGCTTTAACATGCACACCGATTAAAATAATGTCAAGGAGTAGTAGATGGCTGGCTAGAATAATCACACTGGGTTGCATCATTTCTCCTTAATGTGTTGGATCTTGAGATCCCTTCGATCTATAAGAGATCCCTTCTCCGCAAATACTCTTTTAGGGTTTAAACCTGGCTAAAACATATAAGTACATAGCTCATAGGTATTTTATGGTAGTGGCTCCATCTCGGTAGAAGGTAATTATTGTAAACTCTTGAGAAAATTAAGGCATTGTAATCATGTTCTATGATCGCAATCAGAACTGGTTCTGAGATCAGAATCAGAATCAACTTAGGGTTTTATGGAGGAAACCTAATTTTTCTCAAACTTCAAATTTTGAAATTATGATCCAGGGATAGATGCACTGGGCTGAGTATGAAGTTAGTTGGTGCAGTTGGAATTTCAAAATCCAACTTTTACCCCTTCAACTGACCAGGATTTCTCTGGACTGTGCTTCGGGTTTCTCTGCACTTCGTACTGTACTCTGCACTGTTTTCTAGTTTTCGTAATTCTAGAAACTAGGGTTTCACCTCTCCGGAGATCTAGCTGACCGGGCAAGGTGTGTTCTAAGTGCCAAATTGATCCTGGAAGCAGTTTAGGAGGTTGGGAGCTAAAAATACTCACTTTGCAAAACCCCACTTTGGTATGCCAACAAAGGACGCTTCCTGCAAATCAGCCCCTTTTAGGTTGGCTCTCCAATCCATAAGCATTAAGCTTATGCCATTATTATAGTTCTTTCATTTCACAGATAGAGCATAACAAGAACAAGATCAATGAGAAATACACATTCACAAGAGACACAACATTCATCTTTGGGAAACCCTCTAGGGGAAGAAAATTTGCAAAACTTCCTTATCATGAATATTTATACAATGTTCAAGAGATAATCAAACCAATACAAATAGTCCTATCCAAAAGATGCCACTCTCCTCTCCTCCAACTGGTAATTGCAACAAGAGAATGAGCGTTGTGAGTTGTGTCTTTTAAGTGAGGAGCTAGCCTCTTTATTTATATCGGGATCACCATGGGTAAGGTCAAGAACTGAAGCGTTGACTCCTCTCACTCTGTAAACCCACCTTTAATTAATTCTCGGGTCTTCCATTATAACCTAGTGACTTTATTCGTCCTTTGTATTGTTCACGAATCGTCCTTAAAGGGGATTAGTCCTTATACACTATCTATTACGATTAACTCCTCAAATGGGATTAATCCAATAACAATAATAATAATAATGACATGATTAATCCACAAATGGGGATTTAATCCAATAACAAAATAATAAGAATGTTTTCATAGCTACATTATTTCAACAATAATGTTATTAGAAGTGTTTGTATATATTCGTATGTATGTTTTAATGTTGTTTTTGCATGAATAGTTGTATGAACAGAATGATATAAATATTTAAATTGAATGATAGATATATAAATATATATATATCCAGATCAAGAAAGGTATTCAAGGTTTGGCTTTGTTGGTTTAAGGTCGGAATGCTTCTCACAAAAATGGTAATGAGCATAAAAAGAAAAGATAAATTTTTAGGTAGAGTTACTCTTGCCAGAGGTTTGAGGATCGGTACATTACAAAATAAAATGAGCCATGGTTTTGACACTGAGCTTGGATGGGACATGTTAGTGGTTAACGAGACAAAGGTTTCAGAGTGAATTGTTGTGGAGAGGGAAAAATGAAACTCAAAGTGTCACTAGGACCGTGTCAAGCTCGGGAAGTAGCTCAAGAAACCAATGCAGAATCCACAAAACGCCGAGGTTTAAAGTTGCACCATAGAACCTATTCGGATAATCCTTCGCCACAAATTTAGAAAGGTGAAGGAAAGTTAAACCATAAGTACTTTGTACTTTTTGACTTCAGCGAAGTTTATGTGTTATAAGAAAAAGGCTGGAAGTCAAGTTCCATGGATCTCCACCATAGATCTAGGGAGAAGTGATTCACCATTGGATCGGTCGAAGATAGAACAAAATTGTAAGATTTCAAGTCAAGAGAAAGAGGTAAGGTACAATGGTGAAAAATATAACTCTTCACCAAATTCAGCAAGTGATTGTAACTCATAGATCTCACAACAGTTCGAAAGTTAAACACTTTAGGAGAAATGGAGTGCGCTAGAGTGAAAAATCGTGAAGTACCGAAGTTTGGTGTTGATTTGGATCATTCATTAAAGGAGGCACGTGTCAGCAGATCAGCATATTCGGGAGTTCGACGTTCAGGAGAAAAAAAGTATGCTAAGGTAAAACCTTTTGAAGCCCTCAAAGATTCCTGAGTTAATTTGGACCGCTTCATTGAAAGAGACATGTGTCGGCGATTTACAGTCGGGGAATTCTCAGATTCGAGAGAAACAAAGTATGCTAAGGTAAAAAATTGAAGACCGACCTAAAGTCCGTTAACCGGACCGTCACCAAAGAGAATGCACATATTTGCTAGTTTGGGAATTAATGTCAAGAGAAATGGGGTGTGCTATAGTGAATTCTTCAAGTCTCAAGTGTGGAATGATGATGTCACCCAAGGTGACGTGGAATTCCTTAGTCCTACCACATGTCAATCATAATGGAAATTTGACGAACGTGTTAACCCAAAACAATTTGACATGTGGGGCCACATGCCACCAAATTAATTGTTGGCAGTTGTACCATGTGGACCCCATAAGATAAAGTAGTTCGGAAGTTCCAAGTTTGGTAGAATTGGAGTAATCTAGTGTGAAAATTCCTGAAGCCCAAATCCCTGAAGCCACGGAATAGAAGTGGTGTGGAATGATGATGTCATTAGTGGAGATGTGGACCCTTCTTAGATGTGCCACATGCCACCACCTTAATCTTGATTAAATCGTTAGGGTCCCAACCCCGCACATGTGGTAGAACAATATATTTGGATGTAACAGTAATAAACACATTAAGGCCTTTCAATGTGCATGGATGTAAGAAGACCTAATAGAAGCTTTCGCTTGTAGAAGGATCTTCCTCTATATGCTTCTTTAGTATAAATAGGACTGGTGTGTACGAGAACACCTGCTTGATATTAATAGCATTAGAGCTTCTTAGCTCAATTGGAGGTTTCCCCCTCAAGAGGCCCGTGAACATTGCTTTCGCATTCAAAGTGTTATTTGCTATTCTTATATCATTTCAATGTTTTTTTTTTTTTTTTTTTTTTTTGTTTATATTGTTGTTATTATGCCATTACTAGCATTTTATTTATAGTTCTCGCATACATTTTATATCCGGGTATATTACAAGTGGTATCGAAACACTTTCCTCAGCAGAAAGGGTTGTTTATTTTTTCGGTAGATGATTCCTGGCTATTTTGCCAGACTGGTTGCTACGCGTATAAACCCGAGGTTAGAGGGATTCATACATGTGAAATACGGCGGGTAATTTTATAAGTACACAGATGAGCAAGCCAAATTTTGTAACTCCATATGTTGGTACCCTTCGAAGTAGTAGCGACGTATTAAACACCTATAAAATGGATCGGCCTAGATTACCCAAATCCCTATTTAGATAAACCATGGTCACCCTAATTCTATAGTGTCACCAGTGAACAACTGGAAGATACTATCTAGTAAATGGGTAGTTGGGTAGTACAACCAAGGGTACGGTCTATCCTCCTAGTTAGTTCCCTGAGATATCGGACCGATTACTACTGTTGGACCCCAAACATATATAAAAGAGTTATAGCACAAGGAAAAACCCTTATCTGTAGAACCCTTGAATACCTAACCCTTTGGGGACATAAACATAAAAAAATTAAATAGACAAGATCTATTGTCATGCAACAAAGTCTTCCGCTTCCACAATACACATTTCTCTCCGGTTAAGCATTTGGGCATTTCCAGAAAGACTAAACCTGAGTATAACTCATATAAAACAAGAAACAAAAGTTTGGAAATTTTTTCTCACCATTACTTTAGACCTATTCCATTGATTCCTCTCTCGCTCTGTATTTCCAAGAATGGACCACATTTGATATTTTTTCGAAAATCTTTTACCCGGTTTCATTTTTCGCTTCCCATCCCTCAAGGGTCTATTACCAAGGGTTAAACTTGAAGCTTGCTTCAACACCTTGCAATCTGGTCTAATTGAGAATCAACAAGAAGTGAAACAACGTAGTTCCAATGTTGTCGCCAACAATACAACCATGCAGCCTCAATGGAGGAAATCAAAACAAGACCTCACCACCTAGCCTAAATCAGTCTTTTCAGCACTCTACACCAAACTACATATCCAAGTATTTATACACCCCTTCCCTCTCACCCCCACTGGCGGTGACCATTCCTCCATTCATATACCTTAAACCATCACTTTCAGTGTGAACTATGACTTCCTCATGTGGATGAACAAATTTGATGGTTCGGACTCACCGGGTTGGGTAACCCAATGGAACATTACTTTCTTTATACAAGATACATATGACTTGGCCAAACTCTAGTATGGTTTTCTCCATTCCAGATCAAGAACGCTATAAATGGTGGTAATGGAGAAAAATTCCCGCCAAGGATATGTTGTTTGGACACAATTTGTTGAAGAGATTTATGAATGCTTTGACATCGACACCAACCATTTGTCATTTGACAAAGCTAAAACAATTAGGAACAATGAAAGAATTTATAGATGCTTTTGAGACCGGGCTTTTAGAATCGTAGGCGTCCGATGCCTTTTCCGAGAGTGTTTTATCAAGGCCTCAAGGATGACATTGGCCCATATCCCGCTGGCTCACTCGAGTTGGGTGGAGGCTACCAAAAGAGATAGCACAACAAGCCATATCTTCAAACCACAAACCGCCCTTCATCCCTCAATTCTAAACCAAGTAACTTCTGCTCCACTAAAAATCCAAAAGTTGACCCCGGCTGAAATGGATGAACGCCAACTCAAAGGCCTTTGTTATAACTCTGATGACAAATATTTTCTGCCACAAGTGTAAATAACAAAAGATTTTATGGCTATCTCCAAGGAGATTTTGAAGAAGATGAAGAAACCCCTTATGTCTCATTCACTCATCCACTGACATAACCCTCCTTCGACCCTCCGGAATAGAACCGGCCATTTCTCTCACGTTTCACCTGGCATTCGCCTCCCTCAAACCCTCAAGCTAATTGGTTACATCAAGCATCGAAGGTCATCATTCTGGTTGATAGTGGCAACACCCATAATTTTAGATGTCCATATAGTCACATTTCCCAAGAAACTCATTGCTACATCCATGTCAGCCAATAATTTCCAAATCATGATTGCCAATGGTGGTTCCATGAAATGTGAGGTGCAGAAAAATGTGTGTTCCAAATTGGTGACTACCAATTTAAATCCCATATGTTTTCTACTCCACATGGGAGGTTGTGACATTGTGCCGGGTGTAGATCGATATGACTTTGGGTCCCATTCTCATGGATTTTAAAGACTAATCCATGCAATTTGACCAGAGGGCTACCACTATAAATCTTGGGCATCACCGTCGGTTCACCTGAGATCGTTAGTTCCCATCGAATGGAAAAGTTTGCTCAAAAAGGGTCATTCTGGTGTTATTTCCCAACTCCATGCCATACAAGCAACAGAGACACCCTCGGTACCGCAAGACCTCCAAGCCATCCTTTCTAAACACCAATTGGTCTTTTCCACTCCCCAAGGCCTCCCTACTTCCCGTGGTGTTCATGATCATTCCATTCCCCTTGTACCAGGAAGCCTTCCTCCCAATATCCATCTGTAACGTCACCCCATTTCCCAAAAAAATGAAATTGAGAAAATGGTCAAGGAACTCCTTAATGCAGGCGTTATCCGCCCTAGTACGAGCCCCTATTAATCTCCTGTGGTCATGGTCCTGAACAAATAAGGTTCTTGACAAATGTGTCCTGACTTATATGCCCTCAACAAACTTACCATCAAAGACAAATTCTCCATTCCTGTCATTGATGACCTCCTGGATGAATTGAGTGGTGTCCAATTCTTCACTAAACTGGATCTTCGTTCGGGCTACCACCAGATACGTATGAAAGAGGCATATATCCCCAAGATTTCCTTTAGAACTCATGAGAGCCACTATGAGTTTTTGGTCATTCCCTTTGGCTTGTGTAATGCCCCCTCCACCTTCCAAAGCCTCATGAATCATGTCTTCCATCCTTTTCTCCACCATTTTGTCTTATTTTTCTTTGATGATATCATCATCTATAGAAAAACCTGGACAGACCATCTTGCTCATGTGGATCGAGTTCTCCATCTACTCTCTCAGCACCAACTTTTCCTGAAACAGTCTAAATGTGATTTTGGCACCTCAGAAGTAGAATACTTTGGTCATATGGTTGGAAAAGATGGAGTCAGGGTGGATCTTAACACGATTGAAGCTATGCAAGACTGGCCTCACACAAAGACTCTTAAGATCTTGCATGGATTTCTAGGCTTAACAGGGTATTATCGCAAGTTTGTTAGGAATTATGGGAAGATTGTCGTACCTCTCACTGCTCTCCTCAAAAAGAACTCTTTCACTTGGACTCCAACTGCTGCTCAAGATTTTCAAACCTTGAATATGGCCATGTGCACCACTCCATTACTCTCCCTTCCTGATTTCACAAAGACCTTTGTGTTGGAATATGATGCCTCAGGGAAAGGAATTGGTGTTGTCCTTATGCAAGAGGGTCGACCTTTGGCCTTTACCAACAAGCAACTATTTGAAATAAATCTGGGCAAATCCATCTATGAAAAGTTGGCTATTTTGCATGCCGTGGGTCTGTGGTGTCCTTATCTTTTGGGGCAACAGTTCCAAATTAAGACAGACCATCAAAGCCTCAAGTATTTTCTGGAACAACACATTTCCTCCCCAGAACAACAGAAATGGGTGACTAAACTTTTTGGATATGATTATGAGATCATTTATAACAAAGGTAAAGACAATGTGGTTGTGGATGCACTTTCCTGAAAATATGAAGATGAAGGATCCCTTTTTTCTCTTTCATTCATTGTACCAGATTGGCTCCAAGTCATTCGCCAAGAATGGCTACAAGTTCCCAAAAGTTTGTAGTTGATCCAGCAATTGCAGTCCAATGCTCCAGCTTCCCCAACGTACTCTTGGCTCCATGAGGAACTTCGATACAAAGGCCATTTGTATTTAAGTAGACAATCAAATCTTAAATCCACGGTACTTTCTGAGCTTCATGCTACACCCACAGCAGGGCACTCCGAGTTCACCAAAACCTATCACAGGGTCAAACGTTCCTTTTTATGGGATGGCATGAAACAGGACATTCACAATTTTGTAGCTAAATGTGACGGCTGTCAACGCAACAAGGGAGAAACAGTCAAATCGCCGAGCACACTACAACCTCTCCCGATTCCACCTGCTATTTGGAAGGATATCTCTATGGATTTCATTACCGACTTACCCAAATCGGGAAATAAATCCGTCATCATGGTGGTTGTTGATCACCTTTCCAAGTATGCTCATTTTTCCACCCTTCAACACCCGTTTACAACATCCATGGTAGCTCAAATCTTCATGGATCAGGTCTTCAAGATTCATGGCATGTCGCACTCTATTGTTTCTGATCACGACCCAACTTTCACAAGCAATTTTTGGCAATAATTGTTCAAGATACAAGGCACAGAATTGCACCTCAACACAACTTATCATCCCCAAGTTGATGGCCAAATGGAATTTGTCAACAAGTGTTTGGTAACATATTTGAGGTGTTTTTCCTTAGAAAAGCAAAATAGTGGGCTCAATGGTTACCCCTATCTGAATGGTGGTACAACACTTCATACCATACAACTACACGCATGAATATTTTTGAAGCAGTATATGGACAGAATCCACCTTCAGTTCTCTCATACTTACCGGGTGCCTCAAAGGTCCAGGCAGTTGACCTAACACTTACAGCTCGAGAGGCTATTCTCCGTACCCTCAAAGAGAATTTGGTCATGGCACAGAATCGCATGAAGAAACAACCAGATCAAGGTCGCTCTAAACGTCAATTTGTAGAAGGGGATCAGGTGTTTCTTCGACTGCAACTTTACAAGCAAAATTCCCTCAAGGCCGAGCATTATCAGAAGCTAGTGCCCAAATTTTATGGTCCTTATACCGTGCTCAAGCATGTGGGACAATTCGCCTATCAGTTAGCTTTACCTAGCCATTTGAAGCTACATCATATTTTTCATGTTTCATGCTTAAAGAAGGTGATTGAAGCTAAGTGCCAAATTCAAACCAACCTTCCAGAGTTAACTAAAGAATGATCCATTTGGCTACAACCAAAAGCAATTTTGGACCAGCGTGAGTGTTGCCTACGTCAGAGAACCATCAAGGAAGCGGTAGTGTGGAAAGATACAACTCCAGCAGACGCCACTTGGGAACCAGCTACCATTCTGCAGCAATTTCCTCATCTCAAGCCTTGAGGACAAGGTTGTTTTTAAGGAGGCGGACATGTTAGGTTCCTAACCCGCACATAGGTAGAACAATATATTTGGATGTAATAAAGGTCAATATTAATAATTCCTTTCAATAAAATAGAATAATGCGGATGTAAGAAGACCTAATAGAAGCTTCCGCTTCTAGAAGGATCTTCCTATAGATGCTTATTTTTAGTATAAATAGGAGTCGAGGGTATGAGAACCCTAGCTTGGACATTATTGTAATAGAGCTCTACTCAACTAGAGGTTTCCCCCTCGAAGAGGCCCATGAACATTGCTTTCAGATTCAAAGTGTTATTTTTGTTGTTATTCTCATATCATTTCAGTGCTATTGTGGTGAATGTTCTGGTTATATTGTTGTTATTCTTCCATTACTAGAATTGTATTTCTATTCTGCATACATTTTATATTTGGTATATTACATGTACCATGTGGACCCTGGAAGGTAAAGTAATTAAGAAGTTCAGATTTCAAGATATTTGAGGAATGCAACTGTAAAATATTTTGAAGCCCGAAGTCCCGAAGTGACTTGGCCTCCTAACGTCACCAAGGATGAGGTGGACACATGGGATGTGTGCCACGTGTCAGTGAGTTAAGAACATGTGGAAGATAGAAATTCCAGTTAGAACATGACACATGTCACCTATCTTATTGGGCCACATGTCCTCTTCTAGTATTTCACCATGTGACACTCTTCTTGAGCATGGTTAGTGGGGGCCCTGATGGTCATAGGGGATGCATGGCACCAACTCCTTCATTTCGAAGGGATTCAGTGCAAGTGGTTGGAGAAAGAACTTCAAAAGGCCAGAGAGCCAAAGTTCATCGGTGTCATCCATCAGCAGAGGACATGTGTCATCATATCCTTCACGTCGGAGGATAGCCACTTTGGAGGAAATTGGGGTCACATGAGTTGAGAATTATCGAAGGTCGAAGCCTTAGAGTTCATTGCAACCATTAACAGTGGTGGATGCATTTTAGAAGATCTGACACTCCAGAGAGTTGTCACTCCGGAGGTTTGTGGAATTGAAGGATTTGGAAATCCTAAAGCACGGAGTCCTGAAGCTAATTGTGGTTATTGATTTGGGTAGAGAGCGGGGACTGTTGATCCCTCTCACATCAGTTGCGAACTTCGCGAGTTCGGGGTTCAAGCAATTGGCATTGTGGTGAGTTGAAAACACATGAAGCCCAAAACTCTGAAGCGCGGATTAAGTGCCCAACTATTAGCACTTGGTCACAACCATGGTCACATGCGAGTTGAGGGATGAAGAAAAGGGGCTAGCGCCCGAAAGTGAATTGTAAGAACAGAGTCGGTCTCAGAGATAGAACCGTGGGGATTCTTGATCGACACAAATCCACCAAAATGGAGTCTGATATTCTTTTGATTGAATTGGATTGTTTAAGTTACTCTGGAAAATTATTAAAGATTGATAGCCTGACAAAATTCGTTTATCTACACATTTTTGCATCATTACCAATTGTCAGAACCGAACAAAAGTGTTACCTACTGAAAAGAAATGGAGGAATCACAGGATGCTTACAGTATGGAGTATAAATTTGGAGGAATAGATGTCCATTTGGGAGTTGAAGGAACGAACTCCAATGGGCATGGAGAAGAAATAGATAAAGAAGTGATCATGATGAACATCATTAAAAATTTGCAGAAAGATGTCCAAATTCACCAGGAAGATAATGAAAGATGTAAGAGAGACAAGGAGAAACATGAAGACTTCAATATGAAGTTAATAAGGAGCCTAGAAAGAATTTAAAATAAGTTGGATAAGGAGAGTGGATCCATCAAATCAGAGAACCATAGGTCCCCTAATGA
>SNQJ01S0130197.1:12627-23710 GCA_010110895.2 Picea sitchensis
GGGGTGTGGGGACTGTGACGTGGGGAGGGTTGCGGGGGAGTGGAGAGGGGTTAGGTGCAGGGGAGTGGTCACTATGGGAGTGGGGGTGTCGGGTAGTGATCTGCGGGGTCGGGGGTTACGGGGGTCGGAGAAAGGGGGCAGGGGAACAGGGAATGGTTACGGGGGAAAGGGAACGGGGGGAGGGAAGGGCTGCAAATGAGGGAAGGAGTGGAAAGGGGTTACGGGGAGGGGACGAAGAAAGGGAACAGGGAAAGTTACAAGGGAAAGGAAACGGAGGGGAGGGCTGTGAGAAGGGGACGGGAAGGGAAGGGAAGAGTGTAGCGTGAGGGATGGGTTATGGGGTTTGAGGGGGGGTTTGCTGGAAAACAGGTAACGGTGTTTTTTTAAAATTTTTTCTTTTGATACAATTAAATAATTAATTTTTTTGTTTTGTTTTTTTAACAGAAATTTTGACTTCTATTATTTTAATGGCCAAGGGTCTAAAAGTGGTCAAGGACCAGATAATAATTCAGATAAACTCTGAATATATATATTTTTTTGGTGTGGCTGGAAGCTTGTATGGCCAAAGGCCCAACCTTGGTCAAGGACCAAGAATTCAGAAAAATTCTGAAAATACTTGAGTGTGGCCAAAGGCCGGATCAGAATTTAGCTCTGATACCAAATGAGGCGAACAAAGTTCGTCACGCACAAATAATCCAAAATATCTGGAATATAGTAATCAAATCCATATGGACAAATATATATGTAATAAGAATGAATAGTAAGATATGATAAGATGATTACAATTGAGAATGAGGGCTTGTTTATATACCCACGCATGGGTGCCCTTTAACCAATAATCATGTCATTTGAGACATGTCCTTTCATTATTAATAGTTATTATTTATTAATTAATTATTATTATGTTATGAATATCTATTTATAGGTATATTTATGTTCATAACATCCACAAAGTGGCAAGGGGAGGGAATACGAGGCAGAGGTGGAGCACAAATATGATTACTTTGCAATAAATTAAAATATTAGACAAGACTTCACGATATTGCAAGGATGTCTTAGGCCAATCTCTTTGCAAGGTGTGGGCAAAATAAATTATTTAAATGACTTGGAAAATTAAAAAACAACCCCACAACAATGGCACAAGTGGAGGACAAGCCTAGCATTTTGGCCAAGGTGGGTATAATGAAAGAATTTAAATGACTTGGAAATCAAAGAGCAACCCCACAACAATGGCACAAGTGGAGGACAAGCCTACCGTTTTGGCCAAGGTGAGTGTAATAAAAGAAATGCAAGAAAATAAATTTAAACTTAGCCTTCATGATTTTGCAAGGATGGCTTAGGCCAATCTCTTTGCAAGGTGTGGGCAATATTTTCTGACTAATTACAATATCAGATTTTTATATTTATTTGCGAGAAGGAAAACCCAAGAGACTCTCTTGGGTTGCTTACAATGCTTTAGAAGAAGAGAGATGAAAAGAGATTTGGTATCCCAACTTTAGGATGCTTTTTGAGTGTTTTGGAGGCCCAAAACATGTGACACCTCCCTTTTTCTTGGTGATGACCTGCATGAAACAACAAGCTAGAATTGCTAGAAAATGCTACATACCACTTAAGACAAGGATTAATTTCCGTTAGCACTTAAAAACATAAATTTATATGTGAAAATATGAGCATAAAAGTGAAGTTTTAGTGACTATTTTATATCATAAAAATGCTTATAAATGAGAGAGAAGGGTGGAAATAAGAAGAGGAAAATAGTAGAAGCCTTGGATAATTGAATGAGTGAGTTTCCCACTCTGAAAGTCACTCCTTCAATACTTTAGTGACCTACAAACAAGTATGCTCTTGCTACACAAGAAAATAAGGAGGTGAGAGCATCTAAAAAGCTTGCAAAATACTTTCCAAACTTGAAAGAAACTACCACAAAACTAATAGTAATAGTACTACCAATCACTCCCAAGCAAAATACTTTGCTTGGGTCTCCAAGTTAAACTAGTGAAAGAAAAAATATACAAGAAATAAAATGTAGCTATATCACCTCACAAAAACACCATGAAGAGCACGAAGAAGACTCCCAATGCACACAAGAGATCCTCTAAAGCTTCCTTTATTATCCACAAAATGTTGCTACAAATACTTGTAGCAAGATTTACACTGAGAGAATGGGAGAGAGAGGGAAAAGAATGAGAGAAATTTTGGCATAATAGATTTGCAATGAGAATTGATCTAAAAATGAGGAGGGGAGGCATTCTTTTATAGTTGAGGGAGAGGGAAGACCCCTCTTGGCTAAGCTCCAAGTGTCACACATCCAAGGGAGGGAGGTCATCTCAAGGGGGGTGCACTTTTAGGGTTTAGTGAGTGGTGAGGGTGTGAGGGGTGAGTGGGGAAGGGGGTAAACACCTTTCCCACTCATCAAATGTGAAGTTAGTGTCAAAGGGGGGTACACCCAAAGTTTTGGGCACCCTCTTGCTTTATTTTTTATTTCCCATGTTTTCATGAGCAAGAGGGGCGCCCCTCTTCTTAGGGAGTGACCACTTGAGGTTGTTGGCTTAGCAAGGGCGGTTCTTCTAAGTGGAAAATCACTTTCCCAACTTAGGAAATACATTAGGAATCATTTTCCCACTCTCTCCCATGACTTTAGTCACTTTTACAAAAGTTGGCTATTCTAATTTAGCCAATTATTTGTTGATTTTTGATTAACTTGGACTCCTCATGGACAAGACCTAGCAAAACTTGTCCAATTGAGATGAGACTTGGTCCAAGGGTGTAGGGGATCATAAACCATTTGATTTTAGTACTCATACCTCTATACAAAACCCCCAAGGACCACTTTTTTACATTTTACATAAAAAATAATTAAAAATTCCCAGTTTGCGGGAATTTTAATTATTTAAAAAATCCTATCAAAACTTAACGGAATTCTGCAAGACTCTAGGAGATGTCTAGCATGGTCATTTCCAACACTTCCAAACCTTAGTCATCCATTGGGCTCGATCATTAGAACACATTTCACCACTTTGGAGAATTTATGTGAGTGAAAAACTCAAGGATAATTAAAATTGCAGTTAAGCAAGATTAATTACCTGAGGAAAAAAATACGCGATGAAAGGACTTCCCTAATGATAAAGTCCTAGGTAACTAGAATAAAATTTACTCATGCTAGCATATTACAATATTATCCCATGCAGGGGAGCGAACATTCCGAGTACATAGAAAGACGTGCCGGGGGAAAAATTTGCCCTGTTGAGCCAAAAGTCTTCAAACGTGTTGTACCACAAGGTACATATCTTCATGTAATATGACGTTGACCCCTAGTTGAAATAGGTGGTCAACAGGTCCCTGAGTCCTTCTTTGTCAGACTGTTGAATAGCTCCTGTGCTTCTGTTGTATGATGAGATGCACCACTGTCCAAGTACCAAGCACTCCTTGTGTTGCTGTTGGTAGAGAGGCAGGAGACCAGTGATAAGTCCTCAAACTTTGCTGCAATTCATCTAGCTGTGTCTCTGTTGATGCTGCTGTCTGCGTCTTCTCTTGCCCCTTCTTCTTCTTCGGACACTGTGGTGCAAAATGATCGGTGTTGTGGCATGCGAAGAACTTGATTTTACTCAGGTCTTTCTTCCCCGGCTGTGAGGTTGCCCCCTCACTGTTACCCTTGGAATCCTTTCCTTTTCCCTTCTTGGTTCTACTGACCAAATCCAGCTTCTCCTCTCCACCTTCTTTCCTACTTGCTTTAGACTCCTCCCGAGTCTCTTCTTGGATGCAATCATCCCTGTGATCCATCAAAGTTGCACTAGGATGGACTTCCAGCGAGTCGTCAAAGATTGAACATTAATTGTTCAAAATTCAGAGTTCAGAAGTTCAGCCGGTCAATAAGACCAACTTTTTCACATTTTCCATAAAAATTGTAATAAGAGATGTTGCATGATGAACTTGTAAAAGGCCTTAGCCACCTTCGACTTAGGCATGAGTTGTTACTCTGGAGTGTTTTTTTTACTTATTAATTATATTTTGCCATTTTAAGGCAATTTATAAGTTATGAGTTTTTTCACTCAATTCTCCAGAGCTGGAGTATATACTCATGGTTAGGCCTTAGCATGGATCTAAGCCTAGTGTCTAATGTATATTACCGTGCTAAACATACTCCTAAAGTCTTATGGAAATGTGCCAAGTCCCCCTTAAGATTTTTTAATTTTTCCAGTTAATTAAAATTTTTCTGCAAAACGAGAATTTTTAATTAAAAAAATAAAGTTGTAATAAAAAGTGGTGCTAGGAGTGTTCCTATGCCTTGGGGGTGCTCATTTTTGGACTTAGAGTACCCACATTACCTAACTACCCACTTGGTTGAGTAAAATTAGTGATTTTAATCACTTAAAAATCAATTTTACCCAAAAAAACCCCAAAAAGTCAAATAAAATAAAATAAAATCAGCAAATGCTTAATTTGGGAAAACATGTTTAGACATGTTTTGGGTGAGTTAAAGCCCCAAAAGGGAAGGTGGCAACCATAGATCACTTCCGATTGGTCAAAGACTAAGCATGAGACATGTGTTTTGGTTTAAAACATGTGCTCCATAAGAGGGTGCACACCTCTTGAGAGGTGGCGCATTCCCAAAAGGGGCAGCCAACCTCTTGAGAGGTGGCACCCCCATATCTTCTCAAATCTGCAAGGTGGCGAATTAGGCGAGAGATGGGAGAGGTGGCATCGACACTCTCCACACTTGGCATGGGATATCCATCCAAGTGGTGCGCCCTCCTCATCTTCCCTATCTTCACCTTTGGCTATATATTGAGGCATCATCCCATTGTACAAGCTAGTTGGAGTTTGGGTTGATTGCTTGTTATTGTAAATTGTATTATCATTCTCATTTGAATAAAAGGCTTTGGAGGCTACTACATGGTGTAAAGCAAATGTGTGTGGATCATCTATGTCAATTTTGTATATGAGGTATATGCTTTCTTATTAATTTTTTGCAATTGTTGTTAGATCTTGGCCTTGGAAGGGGAGCTATCTCCCAATAGGATAGAAATAGAAAGCTTGCTTGCTTCTTATTTCTATTGTTTCATATATGCTAGATAGTTTTGATTGCATGCTTATTTAGCTTAATTTTCATGCTTTCATGCTTCTAAATTGTATGACACCAATGCTTTTAACCCCTTTGCAAGAAGTTTAAAGTTGTGCAAGATATATTACTTGAAGGAGAGGTTAAGCTAGCTTGTTGTCCCCTCATTCTTCAAGATTGTGGTGAATGACATAGTCCCTCCGTTTTCCATCAAAGCAAGAGACTCCATTGCCCAAGGCTTTCAAGGAATCAAACAATTCTACTCTCTCTTTCTCTTTAAATTCTATATCTTCTTGGTTACTTGTTCTAACTACATACAAAGTAAAGGATTGTTGGTTTAAAGGTTGAATCTCTTATTTACTTTGTATACTTCAAAAGCAAGTAGTTTAGATCTCATTTTCTAAAGAAATATTTACTTAGATCTAATTTGCTATTTATTATCTTTAGGTTCTCTTTCTTTGCTGAAATTTAAAAGCTACAGATAGTTTATTTATTAAGAGTTTAAATTCTAAATTTGAGCATTCTTATTGTCATTACTTTCTGTTTTAGGATAACGAATAATATCATTAAGAAAATGTCTCTTTCTTAACTAGTTTAGACTTCTTTTTGCTAGTTTATCATAGAAATTTACTTAGAAATTTTTGGGCTTTATCTACTAATAACCAAAGACATCTTAATGTGTTTTTGGCCATCCGTTGCTATCTTTTGTTTGCTGTTTTGTGCAGGTCTGTGCAAAGTTAAAGGGATACGCTGTCCAAATCTTGAAGATTTGAAGCTTCCAAGACCCCCAAAGTGACCCTATATTGTTGAAAAACATTGTAAAAACATTTCTTTTCATTTCTGATCCATATATAAGGGTCCACATTTCATTTTAAGAGATCTCAAGACTCTTCAAAGAGAAAATTGTAACCGAGAGAATAAAATCAGTGAGCCAAAGGAGGCCTCACTTTGCTTTTCCCCCAGGGGGGATGTGTTGCGTTTTGGATCTTTGTCTTAGTTTGCTTCAAGGTTTTTCCTTTTGATTTAAGTGCTCAAATAAACTCACAATCATCTTTAAAGGTTAAAATAAACCACAATTTAGATTAGATTTAATTTTTGCAAAGTAGAATACTAATTGCTAGTTAGTTTCAATTTCATGCAGTTTCAAAGTTGGAAATAAACCGTCTCCTCAGCTCCTCGCAAGAGGCTGATCAGTGAAGACTCTAGTAATTACAAAACATTTCCTTTTCAGTACTTTGCTTTATGGTTTAAAATAAACAACTCTCCTTAGCTCCCAGTGCGGTTCCTGACCCTTCCAGTTGCAAGCTAGTCTCGATCTGCTGGGAGTAAGTTTCATACGCGCTGGGTTGGTTAGTGGTGATAGACTAACTAGGGAAATCCTAAAGAGAATTTCACTTTAGTGGAAACGTAAGAGAGCCTGTGAGGATATCTGGCGGGAACTTTGAGATGTAGGTTCTCCTTGTCGGATCTCCCCACATTTTCTTGAGCTTGATTGTAAAATCAGAGGGACCTTTCTGTTGGATCTTCGCCATTGCTCAACCTCCACTTTAGGGACCTTTTTTAAAGGGCCAAATCTAGTTTAGACAAACACTTACTTTTCATGCAAATAAAATTTATCTCATTAACCTACCATCAATAAACCTTAATAAAACACACGATCTACATTGCCCACGAATACTTTTAAGGCACTGGTCTCATTTATACTCTTGCAAAGCCATATGTTTCGTACATTTTATTTCAGTCTTTATTGTGAAACAATTTGATTTTACTTGCATCTAACAATTGTGCCTCAAGTATCCTTTTATACAAGTATATGTTTATGTATCTTGTGGTGAATAATTGATCTGTGTATGGCAACCTGAAATGTTCTCTAGCTGCTATCCTTTTCTCCCTTGCCAAATATGCAAAGTGAAAGTTCTTCTCCACTCTCAAATGAGTCATTGACTCCTTTCACTAGGTGCTTGTGATGAAAGCCATGATACATGATAGTATTTAGGTGTAAGCACATATGCTAAGGCTCATAGTGGAATATTTAGCATTTCTCGCCATGTCTCCACCTCTACATGAATATGATTATACAAGTTCACATCTCTAGGTTGAACAATGTCCTTATTCTACACTAGCATGTTGTTGATCTGCTCATACACCTGCCAAATGATTGGTCGATCTGAATCTGAAAATTTAGTCATGTTATAAATTGACTTGGTGAATTGCAAAACATACCAAATATGTGACCAAAAATGACTATCAAGAACAATCTCATTCATTGCATTGGCACCATCTCTATTAGTGCTCAAGTCATCGCATGCATCACTGATCACCATAGCACCCAAAGCTTGTCTCACCTTCAATAGGCACCTAAAGGTGAGGAAATAGCTAGCAAATCTAGTCCTTGTAATCTTAAGTAGATACAACCTAGATTGAGTGCCATAAATGTAATTGACCCTTGTATGCCCAGTGACAAATTTGATGAGTTTCTTCCCCCTTTTGTACAAGTCATTAAGCCATCCACATTCTTTATGCTTGACAATATCATGCATCTAAAGATTCAAGGTGTGCACCAAACAACCAGACCAAAAGATGTGTGGATGAACCTACTCAATGATTTTTCCTGCTCCCTTACAATTTGCTACATTATCAGTGATTACTTGAATCATATTAGAAGGACTAACATCATTAGTTGTTCTTAGTAGGAGGTCTGGAATGTTTTGAGCAGATGCAATGATTGGGGAGGAGTTTTGCGCTGCAAGAAACATTGCACCACTAGGAGAAACACCAATAACATTTATCAGATGTTGGTTTCTAACATTTTTCTAATTGTCAGATATAATGGATACCCCATAATCCCCCACTCATCTATAAATTGTGTCATAGCTCTTTGAATTTTTGTTCTTTCCCTGTCTAGTAACACAGTGCTAGCTTGGTCATAACCGGGGCTCTTGTATCTTTTGGGGGCTTTGTTGATGGCCTTAACCATATCATGCCAATAGGGGGAGTGAAGTACATTGGATGGTATACCAGAAACATACAAGAACCACACCACTTTTGCATCCTCTTCATGCCTACCACTGATATCAATGAAATCTACTATTGTTCTTCTAGATCCAAAGGTTCAAGAACCATGAGGAGATGGTGATGTGTTGCCACCAAATCTAGATGATGCATCGGATTGAAGCTTTTGGTTTTTTACCATGCTTTCTTTGTGCAACTTCCTCTATCTTGGTGTATTGTTGTCTTTCTTCCCTTTATATCTTAGGGATAATTGAGATCTGAATGGCTCTCTTATTGTCATCACTTTCCATTACCCCACAAAGATGCCTCTTCACATGGGTATATGAACCAGTATAAGGTTTTCCTTGATGACAATCACGATGACATAAAAATTTAGTGGTTCCACCACCTTTCCCCCCCTCAAGTTTTGTCACAAATCTCCACATGGATGTCATTGAAGCTTTGCCACCTTCATCCCCTTCAAACCCTTCCTCATCTTCATATAATGGGTCACTATGAGTATGACCACTATTCTCTTCTTCCCTAGATATGACCGGTAAAAACAACCAAATACTATATCCCAACAAAAGAAACAAATTAAGTATAGAATATCAGCCTTATTTTAATATTATAGCCCTGAAAATTATAGATCAAACTCCAAATCTGCTTAGTATATGCTTCTTAGCGGCCACCACAAACATTCTAGGATTTTCCTTAAGCTGAAATCACCAATTGCAAATGAAGTCAAGCCCTCCTTTTATAGGCTTCATCCCTAACTAACTCACCCATAAAGTATTCAAAGAATGTGCTAGAAATCCTTTCAAGGGGGGCATTGGCCTGTTTTGATTGGTTTAAGGATTAGACATGGTCCACATTGCCTCTTGTCATTTTCATAGCTAGAGCGATCCTCCACTTGAACCCTTTGATCATCTTAAATATCAATAAAACACTTCCAAAGGTGATGTGTCCTTGGTATATTTGCAAGTAGCGAGTGATGGTCTTCATTAAGTCCCTTGAAGCTAGGACATGTGCAAGTAGTGGTTTATGGCCTTCATTAATTCCCTTGAAGCTAAGACACCTTCATCAATAAGCATTCTTCCTCCACAAATATGGCCACAAAATATATTAAACTTCTTTTGGATATGGTGCGCTCTTCCTAAAATAGCCCTTTTTCTGTTGAAAATAGTGTCCATGGGTCAAGATGTCCTCCTAGATGCATCTATTTTGTCTTGCATGATATGCCAACAACCCCAACTATGCCTCCAAATATGTAGAACATGCCTCATATAACGTGAAAATGCCCCAAAGGTACTCTCCAATGGAAGAATATCCATAAAAAATTGTAGGAACCTCCTTGGAGGAAAGATCTTCAACCGAGTTAATGAAATCCTCCTCCTCTAACTCAAGTGTTCAAAATCTCATGCATGTTTAGGTGGTATCAAGTCGAACATCTTAAGACAAATGCTCACACTCATAGATCAAAGATTAGTACACTACTGTTTACTTGGTTAAAACCCTCAAAGAGGGAAACAATACATAGCCTCAGCCATATCAGCCACTTGAGGCAATTAATTATTGTAAAGAAGACTAGTTTACATGAGCATTTCTCACAATCAATCATTAACAAATGACCCTCCATCGTCTTTAAATAGAGATCATGGACCAATCATGTGTTAGGCCATGAATCAAGTGTCGTTAATATCAAGGAGATGATTGCACCATCTAATCACTCATGTGCAGGGCGTAATTGTGACCGTCAGATTAGTAAAGTACAAAAGCACACTAAAGAAACACACTAAAAGCACACTTAAATCGTTTCCTCAATATTCTTCAGAATCACTATTATGACCCCTGTTACCGCACAAACTGTAGATCGCGTAGAGTCCTTCACGATCCCAACCAATGGACAACAAACCAGGACCACGACCCACTGTCACCTTAGGAAGAGTACCAGGTGTGTTGATGTTTTTGGTAGCTGTGGGAGGTATTCACCTTCTGAACAACCTTTCTTATAGGAGAAGATGCCAAGACGTCAAAGGATAACCATTAAAAGAATTAAGGAAGCCCCATAAGAAATCTATTGCTCCAGAAGTCAAGTCGGCGTGCCAAAAAAGACAAAGTAAATATATATTTTCCAGAAAGGACAAGTCGGCCCCATTGGAAAAAGTTCACTGGTCAGTTCAATATAAATAAGGGAGGCACCCTTCTCATTTGACACACTCACATAATCATAGCGCAAGTTTGGAAGAGAGTTGCAACTACAGCTGCAACTGCTGAAGGAAGGAAGGCACAAGTCTATATCTCTCAGTCTTGGTGGTGCGCTAGAGGTGGACTAGTACTCTAGCACTCTGGCTAGGGTTTACATTGCTGAGTTCTCTCCTTGTTGAGATAAGTATTGTTGGATTCTTTCTTATTGGTTTGCTCTAGTGAATAGAGCTTGTTCTTGGTTATTCTGTCTTTGGCATGGATCTTCTTTATAAGAAAAGGTGTTGGGTTTTCTCCCCTTGTGTAGAAGGGTTTCCCAGGATAAGTACTATGCTCTTCTCGGGGTGGCACTTGAGGATGCCTATGGTTGGGTGGCAATGAAAGAGCATTGCCTATGGAAAAACGAGTAGTCCCATAATTCTGTTTTGTAATTTGTGCTTGGTTAATCTTCTTGAGATCTGATTTATTTACTACAGTTAGTCTAGTATTCAAAAATTCGACATGGAATCAGACAATTATTCCTGAAGAAGCCATTGCACAAGCTTTTCTAGCACCTCTTTTGCTAGCCACTACCTTCTTGCTGCAGTTCTGCAACTGCAATTGTGACTGCAACGACCACCCCCTTTCCTGTCAAGCTAGTTTTAGCACTTTTCCTTGATCGTTGGGCCTATTTTCTTCACAGCCAGGTGCGCTCTAGTCCAGTGCATCACCTGTTGAAATTCTGAGGTCCTATGAGGCTGCCAACTAAGGTCTGTCCTTGACCTTAGGATGGCTCTAAGTTTCAACTGTATGGCTGTCTTCTTTTGCTGTTTTAGGACAGCAAGCAGT
>SNQJ01S0130198.1:12278-25943 GCA_010110895.2 Picea sitchensis
TGTGGGGCTTTCGCATTATGGTAGAATTTCTTGATTCCTCATTTTGAAAATATGTATATATGTATGTTTATATTTACTTAACTGAACTAAAATCATCTAAGTGAATGTTGCTTGTGCTAAATTATTGTAATTGAGGGATTTCACGAACATTTTAAATGGTTTACTATCTTTTATGAAATGAATGGTCTTGTTAATTGTATTGGACGCATACACGAATTAATTTAGGTGTGATAATTATTTTCATTAGTACATGTGTGAGTCCTGTATGCGCTGGCTACACATGCATGTCTTGCACATGTACACTAGTATATATAAGTGTTTTAAATTGATGATGTTGTTCATTTGATGTGGATGTGTGAATCATGTGTCATTACCCTTGTATTGTAAATTATTCTAACTTCGGGACGAAGTTTATTGAAGGTGGGTGTATGTAACAACCCAATTTGATTATTTATTTACCATAGTTGTTGAGTTAAATTTAATTAATTATTAAATTAAATACAATGCATATTTTACTATTTTATTATATTATGGTAGGTGGGGGAATTAATGAGGGGATAAGGTTGTTGGGGAATTAATAAAGGGATAAGGTAGTTGGGGAATTGAATGAGAGGGGAGGATAAGGAAGAGGGCAAGGGACTTGGAGAGGGGTCTCATTTTGTTTTAGGAAAATTCTGCAAGAGGGGGAAAATGGAAGAACATATTGTTATGGAGAACTCTCACAGGGCACTATTGTTGCTGAGAACTTTGGGCTCGGGGGAGATGGAGAGGTTGTTCCTAGTTGGTTGGGAGGTTAATATTCAGTTGGACAATTTGGGTAAGCTCAAGAACAAGAGAACCAGGGACTAAACCAAACCAACCTGCAGGTCGAGGTATGTATTTTATTATGTTGTTTACTAGTTTATTCCTGGTATAAAGAAAACCAGTTAAACCATGAAGGGAAACCATNCCAAGCTTCCTAATTTTCCCAAGTCTCCTAACCTTTATCTTTTCACCCTTGCACCTTATTAAGAAGCCCAACTACCAATCATTGAATGTAGGTGATGGTTGGTGGGGAATTCCACCTTTCTTAGTTATGAGAGCACGAGGTTGAGTATAAGTTTGGAGGAGTGGAAAAGACTCCATCTCCATTGGAATTTGAATTGCATGGGTATTCGAACCATCTTTTTTCACGTGCTCTCCCTTTATGCATGCAAATTGACTATCCCAATAGCTCATTTGAATCTATCCATTCCATTTTATTGGAAGTTGTTCACTAGAGGATATGCATTCTAGTGTATGTTATTGGATCCATTCCATGGATTGGAAATTCCTAATCGCATGAGTGTTCCCATGATATGCTAGAGGATGTAATTTGAGCCTATGAGTGACCAGGTAGAGTTGTAGAAAATAAATTTGTGAACATGGGGGAGAGAGAGAGGGTGATCCAGGCGTATCCAAAATTGCTCGAAAATACTCAAATGCAGAAACGGAGGATCTAGGAATGACCCAGAAGTCTCAGAAGGGTCCCTAGGCTCAGAAAATGCTCAAAAATCAAAGTTCTCATAATTGGATGAAACCAAAGCCATTGCGTCTGGCTCGTTCTCCCGATTCTGGCCATATATTTACTTTCTCAAACGGAGCTCGTATGAAGAAGTTATGCCACTCTGAAGTTTTTCGAAAACAGTGATAAAAAGTCAAACAGTCAACATGTCATACTGATGACGTCAACAGTACGGATGTTGACGTCAACATGACACGTGTCACCTTCTAGAAGCCAGCAGTTTGGCGGATCCAGCCAAATCTGGAGGAGGTTTGCTAAGTTTGGCGAACTAGTTAGCGGCCCTGCTTATTTAATCGGGCACGCAAAACAAGGCAGAGGGGGAGTTGGCAGACGCTGCATTGGAATCCGTGCCAGGAGATGTCCCAGGCGACTTGCTCAGAAATATGTCGTCTTTATACTCAAAAGTTGTAGAATTTCGAGAGGATTCTGAATATGCTATATGTTTCGTCATCAGAGTAGCCGAACAGAAAAGTGCCTCCAGAAGAGGAGTGGCACGCTTTTCGAGACTGTATGGATCTGACAGACAGAGGCTGCATTGGAATTCGTGCCAGGAGGTGTTCTAGGCGACCTGCTAAGAAATAGATCGACTTTATACTCAAAAGTTGCAGAACTTCGAGAGGATCCCGAATATGTTCTCTGTTTCTTCATCAGAGTAGCCGAACAACAAAGTGCCTTCAGCAGAGGAGTGACATGCTTTTCGAGACTGTATGGATCTAATGGACAGACTCTGCATTGGAATTCGTGCTAAGAGGTGTCGTAGGTGATCGACTCAGAAATAGGTCAACTTTATACTTAAAAGTTGCATAATTGCGAGGGGATTTCAAATATGCTATCTGTTTCATCATCAGAGTAGTTGAACAGAAAAGTGCCTCCAGAGCCCATTTGAGCGAGCCAAGCATACTTGAGTTTACAGTCAAAAGTTGCAGAATGACATTTTCTAGCCACCTATGGTGTTTGTTTCTGCCCAGAATTGCAGATCTGAAAGTTGGTTTTTGAGAGCTCTTATGTAAGCCTTTTCTTTGTAATTTTTAAGCATTTGAGATTAATTAAAGAGCGGTTGCACTGTTGGAGTGGACCCAGAGACATAGCCAGGAAGTCTGGTGAACTTTGTTACCAAATCTTGTTCAGAGATGGTTTGCTTACATGTTTATGTGCTCATATGCTTGATAGATCTTCTTTAATTTTGCATTACAAAGATGGTTAACTGTTAAAAATTCACATGCAAATAATGGTTAAAAGATCTTGAATTTTAGATCAAGTAAAATTTTCAGATCAGAGGGGAATGGTGTGAATCCCTTTTCCTATAAGAATTCATAATTTTAACCATTGTAATGTTATTTATGTTTCTGTAACTCTGTATTTTTTTTATTTTTCTTAATATTGAAAGCATTTATATGAATATATGAAAATGGTAATAATTCTTGTTGCAATTTAACCTAATTAACAAATTGTTCATAATAATTCAGGGAAACAAAATATAAAATAGTAAATACCTCAATATCTGTTTGAATTAGTTAAGTTGAGTTGCTCCCTTTGCCTTTTATGCTCCCCTATTTCTCCAACTGGATATTTAACCTTCCAAACAACTAGGAATAGGGTTGTCGGCGCCCTAGCTCAAGGAAAACCTTGTCGTTTCCTGACCCTTCATGCCCAAAGTCCCCAAAATCACAGTCCAATCCAAGTATGTCCTAGTCCAATTTGCAATTTCTAACTCCCATAATTATTTTCCAAAACTCACTTCAAGAAAATCCTCCCTCCAAATTCTCCTTTCTAAACTTATCTTTCCCCTTCTTCACACCCCAACCTTCTGCTTATCCTCTTCCCTTTCGCTTCTTCCACCACCTTTCATCCTCAAAAGGCTCCCCCTGATATCCTCTCTGTCCACTTTCTTAACTTCAATAATAGAAATGAATATCTTACCCACTTTTAGTGCTTTTCAATTAATGCATATCTCTCACACACACAACACACATACATAAATAATAAAATATTTCAATCATTTAAATAAAATATTAAATCTAACTAAATAAATCAGATTTAAATCTAACTAGCTCAATTTATTCAATCAACTCAATTAATCAGATCATTAAATCTAATTAATTCACTTAATTAATATCTTTAACTTATTCAATTCACTTAGTTAATCTTATTAACTCTAATCAATTCACTTAATTAACATCACTAATTTTATTCATTTCACTGAATTCACTTAGTTAATCTCATTAACTCTAATCAATTCACTTAATTAACATCGCTAACTTTATTCATTTCACTTAATTAATATTATTATAGTAAAATTTATACATCTAGATCAGAAAAACAAACATCCTTAATTTAATACATATATAAATACTAATGTACATGCGCAAGGTATGTATGCGTAGTTGGCGCATACATAGCTTGTGCGTGTACTCATGAAAACAATCATCACGTCTAATGAAATTTCATGTATGCTTCAAATCCAATCAATAGTGCAATCAACCTCATAATGAATAACCAATCATTAACATCATTAGCAAAATTCATCAATCACAACAGTTTAACATGAATGCAACAATTGCCTAGATAACTGTAATTGAACTAAGCATTTATTATTAAAGAACAAAGAGTAAGTCATCCGCTACTGTTATAATATTAAAACCCCACAACACTCTCAACTACTCTAACACCCTCCCTCTCTAACCTACTTATGTCTTCCCAACTCTATCCTTCCTCTGCTGGACTATACTGGAGTGGCACCTATATTGACCTAACTCCAGATAGAACCCATAAGCGGAAGTGTCAACTACCTTGACCAAGCTTCCCCAATAGGCAACTCACATTCCTCATCACACGTCTAGGGAAGCGTGACTTAACACCATTCTCCCACAGCTCCAAGTTTCAGAGGATACATGGTCGGAAATGCATCTGCCCTTCCTGATAGAACTAGGATCAACACCCTATCATGGACCATATGATGGCACTGTGTTTTGGGAACTTTGTCATTGAATATCCAATTTTTGGCAGTCGTGCCACCTGAAAAACTTGCACTTGCCCACATATCATATGAATGCAATTGAACCAATATAAATTAATATACACATTATTCCTATCATATTGTTTCTCAGTGGATGTCCACAACATCGACCACTTATTATCACCCTTCTCTGGCTATAGCCCATTAAATATGCAAGTTAGTTTATAACATGAACTCATGCATAACCATAAACTATTAACATGTAATTGCATTTAAAGATAACATTAAACTTGGTAGCCACGTACTGAGATCTTTCAATTAAAATTTGCATGCTAGAAGTAGGTCGCATAACATCCATCATTAATCACATAACGATAATCAGTGATAATATTTACATACAGATAGATCCACATGTCCAAATTTTGAAGTGCCAAAGTTAACAATGTCCCATAGATAATAAGCAAATAAAAACACGATCANAAGTAGGTCGCATAACATCCATCATTAATCACATAACGATAATCAGTGATAATATTTACATACAGATAGATCCACATGTCCAAATTTTGAAGTGCCAAAGTTAACAATGTCCCATAGATAATAAGCAAATAAAAACACGATCAGGCCATAAGTAATTATAGTTGCCTAAGTCAAAACAGAGCATTACATACACCCACCATTCAGGAAACTTCGTCGTGAAGTTGTGATAAAAAAGATGTTGTGATAAAAAAGGTGAGGAATGATCACATCGTACAAATGAACAAGAGATATGAAGCAAGTAAGGGTTTTGTCGAGTTTACCAACAAGAATGGAGAAGAGAAGACACGCAGACCTCATGCAAGGCCACACATTACCTAATCCACTATAAATTCAAGTTTTATTATTATTATTTAATTTTAATTTTAAATTTTATTTATATACAAATATATATCAATAAAAAAAAGTGTGCATTAATAATTTTTTATTATTTTTTATTATATATAAAGATTATAGTTATGTTATTTAATATATTTATAATTTTTATTTTTTTTATATAAAGGTATTATAAATATAACATATGTGTGGGGGATAAGTATAAAAACAAGACAGAGCCACAAGGTGGCTAGTCCCTGCCATAGTGTTTAAAACAAATAGTAAAATAGTTATTAAGCATTTGTAGGGTTACCAATATTTTTGATTAATTAAAAGTGTATACCAATAGTTTTGATTAATTAAAAGTGTATATTTTGGAGTTTGAGTTAACAAATCTAAGTTCAAGTTAAAATGAAAATAAAATGAAAATAATTATGGGTAGTTTTGATTAATTAAAAGTGTATTTTTCGAAGTTCGAGTTCGTAGATCAATTCAAAATGAAAATAATTACGGATACAGGATTATAGTTTGCAAAAGTGTTGGTCTATTTCAAAACTTGAGCTTTAATGGTACTAATTTAAAACTTGAGTCTTAATGGTATTCTTTGATAGTTTCTGCAATTTATTTGAATTTAAAAAAATGAAACTAGTTCTGAGTTAAGTTGCTTAATTTAAGAAATGGAAACTAGTTTTAAGTGGTTGGTAATTGAAACTAAATTGAAATTAGTTTTAAGTGGTTGGTAATTGAAACTAGTTCTAAGGGGTTGGTTATTTTGACTACCTCAAAATTAGTTTTTTTTAAGTTGGCTAAACAGATTTAGCAATAACAACAAATTAATCAACAATACATAGAAATATCGTAAATTGGAATGATACAAATTATAAAATTGAAATGTGGAGATAAAATGAAAGTTCAATAAAGCTCGTAAAAAAAACCATCTTAATATATCCAATATATAATATATCTTTTATATAAAAAAATATATGAATTCAAAAAATTTATAAAATTGGAATATTGAAAATTTCATCATAATTCATTTGTATTATAGAAATAATAACATGGATATTTAAACAAAACTTCTAAAAACCATCTTAACTTTTAAAAGAACCATCTTAATTTTTATACAGTGGAAAGATATATAATTTATTTTATTAAAAAATAAAAATCTATTTTTTTTCATTGTTGCACTTGAAAATTTTAATGACTTACAAACTGAAATATTATGTGTCACACAGTGAAACTACTTTTCTTGTTTTCGTTGTGCTGCACTTTGAACCATGCACTAATTTAACTTTTTGCGAGATTCAAAAGCAAACGTTTAGTGATATATAAATAATATTATGGAGTACATTTAGTGATACCATGTAGGACAAACGATTTTGTTTTCACCTATATGTAATAATATGATACCAAGTAGTAGTCTAACGTACATGTGATAACATGATACCATGCTCGATAGAGGATTCTGTCTTTAGCTCCTTTCTATCAAAAAAAAAAGAGTAGACTCTCTTTTATGTAATAATATGAGAATAATAGCCTCTTCTTTTATGTAATAATATGAGAATGTTTGAAAATTGTATATATATGAGTACATTAATGTGATAATTGGGTTATGAAATCATTGCTTGGAATTCAATCTCTATTTTAGGTTTATTTACTTAAAGTTTTGGATTATTGAAATTCAAAAACAATTATATACAAATAATTTACAGAGTAGATTTTATCTTTTAAAATATCTATGAGATAGTTCATGACTTCATAAATTGTGAGCAATATATTACTGCAGTAATTTCAAAAGCAATATGAAAAAGTTTAGTTATATATAAATAATCGAATATATTACTGAACTTAAGCAATCTGTAAAAGTTCAGTTATATACAAATAATCGAATATATTACTGCAGCATTTTCAAAAGCAAGCTACAAAAGTTTAGTTATATATAAATTATTTACTAAGTAGATTTTTATCTGTCAAAATATAGATAATATAGATGAGATAGTGCTCCACAAACATTGTTGCAAGTTACAAGCAAGGTTCTCCATGTGCTTCACAGATCAACTGATCTTTCTCTTAGCAGCCATAGATAGTGAAATGAGTTGCACTGCAAGAAAAACAGGTATGGAATAGGGATCCCCTTATTTAATGTAGTTTAATTTTTTTGGAATAAGATGCAGATTCAGCTGTAAAACAATGAGTTGGTATCCAATGGAGCCTGTATCAAATCATTGTTCATGCCATGCTAGATTAATATATTACTAGATAGAACTTGTTATGGAAATTTAATAGTGTGTGTTATTATAAAAAGAGCATTGAGCCCGTTATGGAAATTTAATAGTGTGTGTTATTAAAAAAAGAGCATTGCTTGTTCTAAGTCCATGGAAATGGCATCATTGTGAATATATTCACAAGTATTTTGTTGGTATGACCAACATTTTGAGTTTATGATAATTTCCTATGACTTTAGAAATATTGAGTAGTATTTTCAGTGTAGTTGGTGCGGAAGGGTAGTTCTATAAGTGATATTATAGGAGCAATGGGATCACTTGAAGGTAAGAGTTACAAGTCATATGAAAATAGGCATGACAATGGTTCTAGTAGCTTTGAGTTCCCTAAGGGTGGTGTGAATAAGGGAATTCCATTAGGGGAATTATGATCACATGCCTATTCTACAGAGACTTTCCAAGCCAACCCCTTCAAAATGTGATGATGCACAAAAGTGTTTGGTCAGTTTATCTTCAGAAAGAGGAGATCGGGGTTATGTTAAGAATAAGTCCAAGGCTTTAGAAGGAGGATATCAAGGTTATGTTAAGAATAATTCCAAGGCTTCAGATGCACAAAGAAAAATAAGCTTTCACCCAATGCCTCTGAAGCCTTGTTTGTACCTTCCAGTACTCATGCAACTATGGATGAAGAGGAAGTAGGATTGGATCGGGGTGAGGGAGACACCAAGAAGATTGATTATGGTAAGTTCATGAGACCGATCGATAACCCCATCACAGATCCCGCCAATGAACACTTATCTTACATCCCTCCAACTTCAACTACGAGATCAATTTCCTTGAGGGATATATGGACATAAATGACCCTACGAACCCCTATTGCAAGCCAAGAGCTTCAAGAACAAGAACCCCTCTTAGAGCCACAACACTTTCAACTAGGAGCCATGTTACTTCACAATATCTACTCTAGGAAGATGCATAACACTGATGGACGCAATAGAAAATTATCAATTGGCCCTATAATATCATCATGAATTGTCAAAGAAGCATCCTAGAGGCTTGAGTTGTATCATGGGAGGAAGCAAAGCATACCAAATACATAGCCAGGTTATTCTCTTGTAAACCCTTGCTTTTAGCTTATCTCTCTCTTTGCATTTTCAAGTCTCTTTTCTAATGCATACTTTCTGAAAGCAAAGCCTAGTGAGGGTGGTGAAATTCTAGGCCACAAAGTCATTAGCTAATGCATACTTTTTGAAAGCAAAGCGTAGAGAGGGTGGTGAACTTCCAGGCCACAAAGTCATTAGCTTAGTGGCAACCAACAACTACCAAGATTCATGATAGTAACCAATTGACTGTTCAGGGCCATGGGCCGTGGGGGCCGTGGGAGGGACAATTCTGTGGACCAAAAAAAATCATTATTGGAATGAAAAATGAAAAATAAAGACAAAGACAGGTAAGTACCTCACAACAACTAAGTTTCTACTCTTTCTTATGGGTTGCAAACCCTTAATCCTCGTCTCTTCTTTGTTACAGGTTTCAAACCATGCTTCAGCTCATACTCTTCTTCTTTGTTACAGGTTTCAAACTATGCTTCTGCTTGGACTCTGACTCTTTGTTATAGATTGCAAACCATGCTTATGTTCGAACTCTTATTCTTATTCTCAGGTATAGAACAAAGTTGACTCATTTAATGGTAGGTAAAAGAAAAGTTTTGTGTGGGCTCTGATTTTTGGATAGTGATGGGATGTGTAAATGGACATGCAAATGGCCACGACCATCCATTGACTGTAGTGACACACTTAGTCCATCGACTTCAACTGCCAATGATTTCAATATGTAAATGGACATGCAAATGGCCATGACCAGCCATTGCAATGACACACTGAATTCATTGACTTCGACTATCAACGTCCACTAAATGAAGGACCGGGTAGCTCTTGCTGGTAAGCAACACTATCACAATTACTTATGAGAATTTTTACCACCAAGTTCCATGTGGACAACAGGTGGAACGTTACTACCACGACTCTAGAAGATCTTGTGTTTGTGGTCATCTATGTTACCAGGAAATCATAGAGATTGCTTTGCCAGTTTTATAGTTCATAGGATTCCCCCACACCTAGCAACCTGGATGTTCCAGCCATCGATCTATTTAACATCAGATGTTCCAGCCATTGATCTATTTAATACAGGAGGTTGAGAAGAACAAAATGAACTCATTCAGTGGAGCCGTACAAATGTTTGCTTCAAAATAAAAACTATACGAAGCCAATCTCGCTCTGGTTGTTTCGTCCGTCATTAACCATTCCTTCCTGCCAAACTCGAGTTGGATGGAAGTGGGAAGTGCCATGTTTATTCATGCCTCCAAATCCGTTTCCATTTTGATTCAACCAAGAGCCAGTTTCATTGTTAGTCGTCCGTTGCAAAGGGTAAAGGGTTTGATCCTGCGAAGTGCCCGAATTCTGCTCAAATTCGATCGATTCCGCTACCCCTGATCTCTGGATCTAGTTATCAAGGTACGATTTCGTGTCTGCCATTATTTTTGGCGATTAATTCTGTGTTTTCTTGGTGCTCTAAGGCGTTTTATTATGTGCTCCAGGTTTATATATTTTCTGTTTTATTTTCCATTTTTGGGTATCTTCTTCCACCCATCAGATGCCAGCTGGAAGAACATTGCATCTCTGAGCTTCTTATCAGACTCGTTCCTCACTTCTTCAAATTTTGCATCCAACTTTTCTCCAGCAATATTACCTGGGTTAGAAAAGACTTAAACTTGGGATGCTCCACACACGAGAATGAGACTGTGCCTCACGACTCATACAACCACTCTGCCAACAAAATCAACACGCTCTCCATCTGACCCTTGCTGAGCGTCTGGCTTGGTGATGACCCGTTCCCTCCTGGCGACTTGAGCTTCTTCACGATGTCTTCTAGCATCGACAGGGCACCCAAATCCTCTTTGACACCGGAGAGCATTAGGGGAGCAGAACCAACCTAAGCGCTACTGAGGGCAGAGGAGTCCACCATCGTTAAGGGTAGGGGAGGGGGAGGATTCAATGCTGCCTGTGCAAGGCTTCTCTTCCTCTGCTGTTGGTGCTAGTGCTGTTGGGATGAAGAACTGGTGTTGGCGGGTTTCGATGAGGGAATCAACAATATGGGCCTGGGTATTGCTCCGTTAAAATTGGGGCAAGTCCCTTGTTTGGGATGCTCATATGTTGTTCTTGATGGATTGAATGCAGAGAACAATGCGCTACAGAGTCCACATCTTAACTTCACTGCCTTGGCAACACCAGTGTCGTGGTTTTTCACTAGAATGGGTTCCAGGTGTACCCAATACCAATATCCCTTTCATTTGATTGCCTTACTACGAATTGTCACCAGTCCTTCGTATCTCTTCTGCACAGCCTTTGCCGATGATAAGTTCTCTTCATTATTAAGTCCCAACGGTGCTTCCATTGAAATTCCCTTCCCCTCCCTACCTCACCAACTCCTCCTCATCTTCCAAGCTTCATTTCATTGTATTTGATTCCACAAGGAAGGAAGTAAGAAAGGAAAGGGTTTCACTTTCTTTATACAGATGAGATGCAAACAAAAACAAGTATAAAGACCAGTTCTCCCGCTATATAAATAGTTCTGGACTCTGTATGTATGTACAACAATAACAATAACAATGGATGCATGGAATGGGCGATTCTTCCTTCAATCACACCATATACTTGATTAGGAACGACTCAAACTGACCAACCCATCTCACCAGGACTCGACTCACATTAGTCAAACCCCATATACAATGAATATATATATATATATATATATATATATATAAGTGTAATCAATGGCAGATGTCTGTGTATTATTACATCCCCGCGCCCCACCAAACTACCTATTTCAAGGCCAATTTAGCACGTGGGAAGTCTCAAATTTCATGTGGACAATGCCTAACAACATAAACAGGGTCGTATCGCATGCAATATCAACTAAATTTCATGCGCTCTGCACCTTATAGAAGAAGCCTTCATCCGGTTGATGCCATGATCGATCGATCCCATGCTTCGTAATTTTGTTTCATGTGATTGTCGCCTCACTCTCTCGTTGCTTAACATTAACTTAAAACCCACTGCTGACTCAAATAACATGTCTGTGCTTGCGGGCTCCTGCAAAATATCGTGCATCCCCCTCACCCATGCCCTAAATTAGCAGGCTTTTGTCTTACAAGGGTCATCCGCTCATATGGGTTTTACAAGGATGCATCGGCTTGTTACATGGATAAAAAGTGGACACTGTGATCTAAGGCCTCGTTATTGTGAGAATCCGGTGGAGACGGTGGCCGTATTCCTCAAACATTGAAATTTGGGAGGAAGCCTGGACAGTCTGTGGACATATTTTTCAGACATTGAAATTGGGGTGCATTGAAATTTGGGTGCATTCGACTCAACTTAGAACTTAGGTTAAATTGCATCCAAATCATCTTAAAAAGTTAGGATAGGGAATGCATTTTTGAATTGGGAGGAGTGAAGCCTCCAATAAAAACTTAGAACTTAGGTTTTAGAACAAAGAAATTGCATCCAAATCATCTTAACAAGTTAGGATAGGGAATGCATTTTTGCATTGGGAGGAGCGAAGCCTTGAATAAAACTTTCTATGTTAGATCCAATAAGATTGTAGATAAATAATTTTTATTTAAATATTTAATAAGAAGAATTAGAAACCATGGTACAAAGCTAGAGATATAATAGAGTTATTAAAAGTCACTCTCCATTTGACCCTTGCTGAGCGCCTGGCCTGGTGATGACCCCTTCCCTCCTGACGACTTGAGCTTCTTCACGTTGTCTTCTAGCATCGCTAGGGCACCCAAATCCTCTTTGCCATCGGAGAGCATCGGGGGAGCAAAACCAACCTGAGTGCCACTGAGGGCGGAGGAGTCCACCATCGTTAAGGGCAGGGGAGGGGGAGGAGTCAATGCTGCCCGTGCAAGGCTTCTCTTCCTCTGGTGCTGGTGCTGGTGTTGTTGGGATGAAGAACTGGTGCTGATGGGTTTCGATGAGGGAATCGACGATATGGGCCTGGGTATTGTTCCGTTAAAATTGGGGCAGGTCCCTCGTTTGAGATGCTTAGATGTTGTTCTTGATGGATTGGATGCAGAGAACAATGCGCTATAGAGTCCACATCTTAACTTCACTTCCTTGCAACAACAGTGTCCTAGTTTTTCACTAGGATGGGTTCTAGGTGTACCCAATACCAAGCCCCCTTTCCTTTGATTTCCTTACTACACACTGTCACCAGTCCTTCGTATCTCTTCTACATAGCCTTTGTCGATGATAAGTCCTCTTCATTATTAAGTCTCGACAATGCTGCCATTGAAATTCCCCTCCCCTCCCTACCTCACCTCACCTCCTCCTCCTCATTTTCCAAACTTCATTTCATTGTATTTGATTCCACAAGGAAGGAAGTAAGAAAGGAAGGGGTTTCACTTTATTTATACAGATGAGATGTAGAGAAAAAAAATATAAAGACCAGGTCTCCTACTATATAAATAGTTCTAAACTCTGTATGTATGTACAACAATAACAATAGCAATGGATGAATGGAATGGGTGATTCTTCCTTCAATCACACCATATACCTGATTAGGAACGACTCAAACCGACCAACCTATCTCACCAGGACTTGCATTAGTCAAACCCCATATACATAAATATAAATAATTTAAATTATATATATATAGAATCAATGACAGATGTATGTGTATTATTACATCCTCGCGCCCCACCAAACTACCCATTTCAAGGCCAATTTAGCATGTGGGTAGTCTCAAATTTCATGTGGACAATGCCTAACAACAGAAACATGGCCATATTGCATGCAATCTTAACTAAATTTCATGTGCTCTGCACCTTACAGAAGAAGCCTTTATTAGGACGATGCCATGATCGATCATTCCCATGCTTCGTAATTTTGTTTCATGTGATTGTTGCCTCGCTCTCTCGCTGCTTAACATTAACAGAAAACCCACTGCCGACTCAAATATCATGTCTGTGCTTGTGAGCTCCTGCAAAATATTGTGCATCCCCCTCACCCCTGCCCTAAATTAGCAGG
>SNQJ01S0130205.1:0-17416 GCA_010110895.2 Picea sitchensis
TGGGAGTTGAACATTGTGTTCAGACTTAAAGGATAAAGGGATGCAAACTCAATGTGAAGTGAATAATTCCTCCAAAGTAACTTTTCTCTCAAAGTTGAATTATTTATCCTCTTTTCCATAGCTCTAAATTGGCCCATTTATAGCCTTCAAGTGGAACTGAAGGGTCGAGTCTGAATGTTTCCAGTATATGGAAGGCTAAGGATCATTAATCTCCTGTTGTGACATGGAAACCTGACACTATTTTTCAATTTTGGGCACATTTACCGATGTATGCAGGCTGTAGTGGTGCAACCTACGTATGCTCATCCTGTATATTAGGTAAGGTGCGTATATGTCGAAAAATTGTATTTTTAGCTTTGGGATTTGCAAAAAGGGATTAAAAGTCTACATGGGGAAATGGAAAAGGGCCTTTTGTGCAAGATTTCATGGGGTGAGGAAAATATTTCTATAACAGATACCCCCTAATGTCTGAGTTCAGAGAAGTATCTGTGATGGTCAAAATATATTATAAAAACCCAAAAGTGGAGTGATGGGGAACCAACTAGAAGAACTAGTTGCTCATTACAATCTGTATTGTCTTTCCATACATGGATGCCAATTTCAATTAAACTGCAGATCCATGTGAAAATATACCAAACAACTGTCCATGGCCATGAATAAAAAAATACAAATGCAGTTACATCCCAAAAGTTGTCATAGTCACGAACAAGGCCCAGTAGAATCAGTCTCAAAATCAATCTGAAGATATTTGTATACAATGGAGTATAATCTGATCTCCCATGATCATTGAAGTCAAATAGGTATTGGTCCAATGAAAAGGAAACAACACCTTAGGAAAGTTGTGGCTTCATACTGATGTCTTCAAGTCTTCTACACAATCTGCCAAAGGTGCAAGTCTACATCGTGTGAATAAAGGAGTTGAGGTAGAACACAATGAGACTTCATTTGACTATCAGTCATTGAGGTATACCATTAACAAATGTGAGACAACCTACTAATGATGAAAGTAGGTATTAAGGCACTGAGTACATTCTTACAATTTTGAATAAAGGAGTCTGGGTCGAAGAATTGAAGAATCCATCGATCAAGAGACATTGATATATTCCCAACTGTCGATGGCGAGAGAACCTGCCACTAATGAATGCAAGACTCTGGGTACTCATGGGAATATAGGTCTCATTTCCAGAATAGATGAGCTAAATTCAATGGAAGGAGACCCATTGAAAGGAGAGAATTAAGGCATCTCTCATCATTTAGCATGAGGTAAAAAGCATGAGCTTCATGATTTGGAGGAAATCGAATGAAGAACATGTTCACGAACCAACGACCCTTTGCATATTTTGTGTGTGCCAAGTGCAATAGGTACATGAAAATAACCTTTGAATAGTAGCCAATGAGGAAAACTGCTGACAAAGGTGAGGAGACCACCAATAAGGCTAATGGAATCCAAGACACTACACGAATCCCAATGTGTGAATAGATGTCTTGTCATTGAACACAAGGGAAACCACAAATTCAATGACCAATGATGAAATGTCGATTGTTGGGTTCAAGGTTACTTACCAATGATGAAAGTAGGAATGGGGTACGTAATAGGACTACAACATCATGTGATTTTGAGACAAACTAAGGGTATGGCCAACATGCAAAGTCAAGATTTATGAGGAATGGCCGACACGGGTTGATATGCATCCTTTGAGAAAGAGAATGAGACATATGGAAGACTCAGACAACATAGACTCAATGATGAAACCATGAGATGCATGAGGCATCAATCAATTTCTCCATAGGGACTAGAAGAGTAACCAGTCGAGGGACAAAACTCTGTGTAACGAGCTCAACTTCCTAAGGCCATGCTAAACCCAAAATTATGATGACAAGTGGAATCAATAACTTTGTTCTCTGTTCAAAGGTGACATGATTGTTTCCAATATAAGATAATACTCCCTTAACGCCCATCTTTTTTTTGTTTTTTCATAGTCAAATGAATGTTATGATAAAGAGGAGGAAACGAGTGTTGCAAGTAAGAAAAACTAGTTCCAATAATGGAACATACCTATTCTCAATGAAAGGAGGTGCATGTGGGAGATGGACACTCAGTGGAATGTTCCCTCCTGGGTATAGGGTGTCAAATTGCGAAGGATATAAATGAGGCTCTACTTGGTTGAGGATGAAAAACTATTGAGGCAAACAGTTTATAACGCAAAGCGAGAACTAGCTATAGGCTCAATACTACAAGCAAGGGCATGAGATGCAATCACAACTTAATTCCAAAAAATGTTATTTTTCATAATCTTAGTCTACTTGGTGTGAAAAGGGGATAAAATTGTACCAAATAGACATCATTTCAAATTCAATTTACGAGTGTGAAAGAGACAAGTTCACTCGACAATCTCTTCACTTTTTGAAAAAGAGTAAAAAAAGAGCTTAAATCAAACTTGACTATGAGTCCTCTAGGAATAGGTCAGCATGTTTATGAGTGATAAATGAGGCTCAACATAAAGTCATGTATTAGCTATAAGGGACTCCCGGTCCTATGGAAAAAATATTTTCATGAGCACCAAATGGAGCAGAGGATCTAACTAGGGTACTGGTAAGTCTCTACCATTTGATAATGACACGTCTTGTAGAAGATGGAGGGATCTGTGTCACAAAAAATGGGATCGTACCTAAGGCATATGAGTGAAAATTATAGGACAATGCAAGTGTGCATGACAGAATGGATACCTATCCTATATGCTGGGTAGTGAAAATACCTGTCTGTAGTTACGAACGGTCAACATAACCCTAAAAACAGCAACAAAACTACAAAAACCAACTCAATCCACTGTTGTATTAGTCCATTAGGAAAAAATACGATCTGAAACTATATAAAGTGGGTAAAAACTGCTATAAATAGTAACAAAAACCAAATTTTACTATGTCATTTGACTTTTTTACCCAAATAGTGAAAATTGGACCAAATTACCTCCGATCTTCAACTAATGATTGTGGAAGCATCGAGTGACAGAATAAGAGACCGTCTAGACTAGGTAATTCTTCTTCCCCTCCTCTTCCTTTCTAGTGGATTAATTTTTTTATTTAGGTTTCAAATTTTGAGTTATTTAAGGTGCAAATTAAGTATCTAGGTGTACGCGGGCTACCACTAATCAGGTCACATATACGCTAGGTTATACGCAATTTTGTAAAATATAGACTGCGTGTACTTAGCCCTATATGCGACTGTGAATGCAGAATCCCGCGTACAAGTCCGTAAACAAGGTTTTTGATGGTTTCTAACTCAAATTTATGTTTCTCTGACAGGATGGTGCTAGAATGGAGGGAAAGGGAACATGAGGAGGTAGATGTTGTTGTGGAAAGAGATCTGGGGGCCCAAATGGCCTTGAAAATATGTAGGTTGTACAAATTTTGGGCACTCAAAGGGATGAGGGCCTAAGTGAGGTTGTTACAGTTGCTCGTGGATTAATGGGATCCAGATAGTGAGAGCTTCAACGTTAATGGGAAACCATTAAGGATTGAAGTCAAGGATATATATATTTATTGATTAGGTTATCGCGTCAAGGTGAGGTGGTGAACCTCAAAGCCCAAAGAGATAGGAGTGGTATGAAGATAGAAGAGTACATAGACGCTCACTATATAGCAGGGAACTATAAGGTCAGGAGTCATCTCCCCTTTCGAGCGATAAAAAATCTTATCCTCAATAGTGTTGTCCTCATTTTGACCTAGATCATAGGGTCAGCTTCATTACACAAGGCATCGAGGTCACTCATGTTCTATTCTGTAGAGTGTTTGAGAACCACGGTGTATGATTGGTGCACCTCACTACTGGTTAATATGAAGAGCCATTTGATAGAATGTGAACAGGGTCACAAGTGGAACTTTGGGTTTGCATCTATCTTGTGTAGATTTTTCTTCAAGAGGGTTCTAGGTTTGGGACATAGAGTCGATATCATTCCTCGAGGACCTCACGATCCAGCCATGGCACATTGGACTAAGGTAATGAGATGACAGCGGGGAGGTAGGGTGCCCACACTCTACAACAATGATTTATTTTACTGGTGGAGACGACATGTCATTTCTCTGGATGACTACCCCTATATAGAGATCGACTTCAGAGGGGACCCTAACATGCCACTACCACCAGGGACTGTCTACAGGAACATAGGCATGTCAAAGTTTTTAAATATTTCATTTTTTTTTATTATTTTTGTATAGTAAAACAAAAATATTTTTGGATGATGCTTAAGCACTGATTAGACACTTGTGTGTGACACAGATGTAAGTCCTTGATGGATGGACAGGCTTCCAAGACATCATCGAAGGAAATGGGGAGATGAGGTGGTAGCAGGCGAAGTTGAGAGAATCCTTCAAAATGCGTAGGGAAACCTGTCTCATTTGACACATAGGATTCTGATGGTTCAGGTAGAGGATCTGTCGGAGGCCATGCAGTGGCAAGTGGTTGGTGTGCCCAAATCTTGGGTGCAACTCTTTCGACGTCTCGCAAACGCCGTAGTTTGTTATCATGAGACACATTCGGTGCCACAGGCATAGATCTCATGGATTTTGTATTATTGGTTGTATATGTGTATTGAGGATGTTGGCCCCAATTTTGTACTATAAACATCATATTTTTTGAAATATATATATAAAACATGGTTCTTCAACTTTAATTATATTACAATGTGTACATTGATGAGATTGTTTCTTTTTCTTTAGTAATGTGACAAATGTCAATCTAAAACGAAATTATCATAAGCATCAAATACATAATTAGAACTCCTAGGTATGTGATGATAAATAATAAAATCAAAATGTCGCTTTAAAAGACATTCCCATAGGAATCGTCGAAGTAACGTAGGATCACACACATAGTAACTACCATTCAACTGACAAACTACTAATTGGGAATCCAGAAGAACCTCCAAAGAGAGAATGCCATGTAAACTAGCATTGCATAAAAGTTCTATAACGATGCTATATTTTACCACATTATTCGTGGATTGCCCTAGGAATACGCCACCTAAAGACACTAGTAGACCCTCGGGTGAGTAAACCACCAAAGCGGTGGAAGCCAAGTTCTGTGTATGATGACTATCTCCATATTAGAATCCTAAGTAGACTGAAGACTCCGTTGACATCTTCCAACCAAGGGAAAAATCGATAACCAATTTGAAGACAAAAAGTAAAGGGAAAAGATATATACACTAAATTACATTAGTATACAAATATTTACGCCCAAGCTTGGGGCTCAAGCATAATATCTTTTCAAGTAGAGCCCATTCCTAGGCTCGGCCAACATGTTCCGTTCATAATCTTCTAACTCATAGGATCCTTTTTCTAAGACATGTCACACGATATAGGGACCATGCCACATGGGTTTGAACTTTCTTTCCCTTAGTGGTTCATTGGCTTGATCATATAAAAGGACCAAGTCACCCTCAACATACAACCGAGGATAGATAGACTTATCATATTGGAACTTGACACATATTTTATTTTCCTTGATAGCCGTAGAGGCGTCTCGACGTTGCTCGTCAAGACTCTCTAGGTGTACAAGGTGTTTCTCGAGATCAGAAGTGTTAGGAAGGAGTGCGACTGCCAATCTAAGAGAAGGGATTTCACATTCAATAGGTAATATCAACTCCACACCATGTACTAACTCGAAAGGAGAAAATCCAGTGGCAGTCTTGATTGAGGTTTGATATGCCCAGAGTGCGAGATATAGCATAATATGCCAGTTATATTTGTTATGGTTGACAGTTTTTTGCAAAATGGTCTTGAGAGACTTGTTGACGACCTCTACTTGTCCATTTTCCTGGGGGTAGTAAGGGGAAGAATGACCATGCTTAAACCCCATCTTGGATGCTATCTCTTCCATCATTTTATTCTGAAGTGACTTCCATGATCAGTGAAAATCTCACTCGGGATGTCGAACCTAGTGATAATTTGATTTAATACGAAGACGGTGATAGTATTCCCATCCGATTTAACTGTAGGCATGGCCTCAGCCCACTTAGTAAAGTATTCTATGACAATGATAATGTGTTTATTCCCCCCAGTCGAAGTTGGGTTACAATCCATGAAGTCCACCTCCCACTTGGTGAAGGGACCGACGGTAATGACTGGATGGAGAGGGGTTGGATGCAAGCGCATTTTCTGAGTGAACACCTAGCAGGGGTGACACTTCTTAACCTCTTTAACACAATAGTTAAAGATAGATGGCAAGAAATAACTAGTTCGCAAAATGTTTTGGGTTGTCGCAAGCCCGGATAGATGACCACCACAAGCCCCACTGTGGCAATCGTTTAGAACTGACTCTAATTCTTCCTGAGTTAAAAAATGACGCATAATATTTTCTACTCCTCGACGATACAAAGTTTCACCGACGATAATGTAATTCTTATATTGGTATCATACATGTCATCATTCATCTCGTGAGAGAAGTTGAGGGAGCTTCAGAGTTTGAAGATAGAGAACAATGTCTCCATACCAGGGGTCAGATGATGAGACAAGGAAAATGTGTTCATCCACAAATGAATCAACATGAATGACATCCTTGTCCAATTGAGGGAAGTCGGATATTAACTCTGCAAATACTAGTGATTTCTTCGATTGCAGAAGAGAAATCGAGATCAAATTCTTGTAAAATGACAATCCATTTATTATATTTTCCCCCAATGATACGCCTGGTAAGGACATATTGAAATGGATTGACATCGGCAACCATAGTGGTCTTGCAAAGCAATATATAATGACATAATCGTTGGACTGTGTGGACAACAACTAAAGTTGTCTTTTCAATGTGAGAATATATGAGCTCAGGACCGACTAAGTTTCGACTAAGATAGTAGATGGCATGCTTGCAGAGCTCATCATCCTCCTGAACCAAAACCATACCAATCGTCTCTTTGGACGTGGTGACATAAAGCAATTAATCCCTACTATAGTCAGGAGACTTCAGTAGAGGTGTCGATACCAAGGCTTTCTTCAAATCATTGAAGGATTCTTGGGCTCACTCATCCCAGATAAAAGGGGTGTCCTTCTTCAAAAGATGCATGAAACCTTTAGTAACATTGACATAGTTTACTATAAACCGATGTAAAAAGTTAGCTTTCCCTTGTAAACCTTGCAGTTGTCGAATAGTGTGCGGGGGAGGAAATCGAAGTATTTCCTCAACCTTTAATGGATCTACCATGATCCCGGTCTCAGAGACTAAAAATCCCAAAAGACGTCCAGACCCAACGCAAAATATGCACTTATGAGGGTTTAACCAGATTCTATAATGATGACATCTTTCAAAAACTAGCTAAAGGTTCTTAGAGTGATCCACTCTCTTACGGGAGTGAGCATCAAGATCGTCAAGATAAGCTTCGACTATATTCTTAAGATCATGGAATGCAAAGGTCATAGCACGTTGGAAGATTGCTCCAGTGTTTTTGAGGCCAAAAGGCATATTTTGGTATGAGAAAGTACCCCAAGGACAAATACATTTCGTCTTGTGTTGATCCTCGTGTTTAATTTGAATTTTGTTATACCCTAAAAAATCTGCACACTCGTCGAGAATATGGTCAATGAAAGGTGTTGGGAATTTTTCTTTAGGACAGGCTTTGTTCAGGTCACAAAATTCCATCCATACATGGATGGGTCCTTGCTTCTTATTCACGGGAACATGATTGGATACCCATTCAGTTAAGGGAACCAGGTAGATAAATCCAACATTAAGCAGTTTCTCTACCTTTTCCTTAATAGCAGAGGCCTTCTGGGGATTGATAGCTCTAAGATGTTGTCTAGCATGCTTAGCATCTAGGTAATTTCTAATCTCATGTTCGAAAATTTGAGGGTTGACTCCTCGCATCTCTTCATATGAACAAGAAAATACATCTTGAAATTCCTTGAAAGATCGGTGTAGATCAAGATTTCTTTTGGAGAACAATCTGCACCGATGTGTACATTTTCAATCTTTCAAGGGGTACGAGAGATATCGATCATGATGGTAGGAGAGATACTCACCATATTTCCTTCTGCATAAATGTTGTATGTATCAAGTGTAACTATGGATTGAATGACTATCTCACTCAAAGTAGATCGAAATTCATCTTGTTCAATTCTAGCAAGATCTGGGAGAAAATAAGAGTGATGATGCATATCATTCCAAGGTTTTTCAAAATGATTCATGGCTTTGATGATAGCTTCATCTGAGGGAAAAGTCTCATCGAGGAAGTCATTTGAGAAAGACAATGAAGTGGCCCACACAAGCTTAAGAACAGTATCCTCCTCGTCTTTCGGCAAGGTAATAGGATTGGGATAGGCAGAAGAGTCAAGAACAACTTGATATGATATCTCTGTTTCCGATAGTGGTGTCACCATTCCAACATGAGAATGACCGTCACAAGAAAAATTCGAGGAAGGTAGGTTCCAAGGATCATTAAAATAGGAAGTTCATAAAGGAACAGACCTCTCTGATGAAACGAGACTACTGGACATGGCATAAACATGGTGAATCGGTGCCATGAAGTCGAAGGTACCAATAAGGGATGAATACATTCCGACACTAATATTCTCAGTTGTCGGTTGAGAATTTTCAACCATAGTGATCGACGGTCCAACATATGCATTGGGGCTATCATACGCAAAGGACAATTGGTCGACCATCATGATCTACCCATTGTTGGAAATATAACTAAGAGGGGGGGGTGAATCAATTATGTATAGAAGCTTGAAAATTTTTCTTCTATTTTCTGATTCTTTCTACATTATTATTTAATGTGTTGTTGATAACTTAACATGCATAGATATACAATATTTGATCAATCACACAGAATATACAGAGACACTGATTTTCATGAGGAAACCCATAAGGGTGAAAACCTCTTCTTCTTAGGATGTCAATCAAGCTCCAACTTTCATGTAAATCATAGTCTTTGAGATCCAACTCAAATATGAGGCTACAACATATGATAGCAAGATACAACTTGCATAGAGCACCAACTCTCAGATTTCTCTAGCACCAACTAGATGGAAGCACCAACTCCCATGTTTCTCTAGGACCCACTAGATGGAAGCACCAACTCCTAGAATATCTTCTAGCGCCAACTAGAATTTAGAGGACTGCAATCCTCCCTAGCACCACCCTACCACCCTGATTGAATCTTAAAAAATTGTACTTACTTTCTCTGTCTTTGATATGGTCTGTTACAACTCCATGTTTCCTCTGCCTCTTCCAACTTCTATTACTCTGTTATGCTTCTATACTCTGCTCTTTATCCTACTACGCACATTGATTCCTCTATTCAACTTCTCTTCTTCCTTTATACTTTGTGTTGTCTCTATATGCTATACACTGCACCTCTGATCTCCAGTTCAGGTCCTGTACATGGTCACATTATACCCACATGCCTAACTATCAAAAAATCACACCATCTTCTCTGTTTTTCATTTCTTTCTCACCTCGATTCCTCTTCTTTATCATCATTCAAACTCTTCATTTTCTCTGGTGGTTATTCTGAATCTGTTCATCATTAGTGGGCATTATTCTGAGATTCTCTGGCTTCTCTGGTAGTTACAATCAATCATTTTCATCTTCTTTGGCTTCTAAGCCCCTTCCTTCACGTGACCATCGATGGTGACCAAACACCTATTCAAAAGGCGCTTCCCAATCTCGGTCTAGTGAGTGATAGCTCCATTTCTCGATATGACCTTGGACGAAGATCTCATGTGACCACGAGATTGTGAGCGCGTCCAAAAGTGGTTTTTATCAAACTACTTTTTTCCCCGCAATTTACCTCAAGCCTCCACGTGTCCTTTCTCCAAAACCGTGGTTTCGATTGTGGTCCACCTTCAACTTTTTAAAGTTCGGACATCTTCATTCCCCTCAATGCAACGGGACTGTTGATCTCATGATCTTGATGGTGCTCCTGAACGGACGGTTTAGATTTGTTCTTTCATGATCTACGGATCAGATCTAACCTTAATATATCAAAGGTTGTGATTTATTTCGTGATCCAGGCTTCGGGAGTTTCAAATCTCAACTCTTTCTTTCCTTTGTATGTCAATATTTTGGATTTGAAAATCCACTCACACGTGTCTCTCTCAGATCAATGGTAAAGATCTCCTTTAGGTCTCTGGACTTCGGATATTTCGAATCTCAACTTCTCATTTCTTCTGACTGCATATCTTTTGAAATGGAAGATCTGCTGACATCTGTCCTCCTTAATCCAATGGTTATCCTCTGCTCTAGGACTTAGGCTTTTTCAACTCTTTGGCACGTTGCTTTTCCATGAACGCTTTCACCCGGAGTTAACGATCTATTCACACAAACCCTCCTGCATGATCAATGATAATGAGTGACTTCGGAACTTCAGGCTTTGGGAGTTTCAACTCCTATCATTTCTCCCAAAGTGCTTTCACCCAAATGCATAATCTTCTGACACATACCCCTACTGGCGATCAACGGTCTGGGTCTTCTTCGGGTCTTCGGTGTTTAGGACATCAGGACTTTAAGCTAATCGATGCTTCATTCTCCTCCAGAGTGGTCACCTGTTGAATAAGTCATAGGCGATGGAGACCGCTTGCTATCGGTTAACACTTCCACTTACACTCTCCTTCCACTGAACTAAATCAATAGTTGAGAATGCACCTGAAGTGATCTTCAAAATGGATGATTGAGAGTGGATTCGAAACTTTTTCCTTTAAGACTTCGGGACTTTTGACATTTGTTGGTGATGAAACTCCCTAAGTAAATCTCTCGGAGTGGCGTAGCTTTCTTATGTCACCTGTTGACATGGCACGAGCCAATTTCCTATTGACACTTGTCATCATCTGATTATGCCATGTGTACTTCTTGACATGGTATTCCTCATGTCCTTTCTGACTTGGTCTACCACATGTCCTTGCTGAGGTGGTCTGCTGATGTGGGTGAGACATGTAGGCAGTGTAGTGGAATGTGGAGGCAGAGCATGGTAGTGGAGTGTGACGTGTAGCGGGTAGTGGAGTGTGATGTCAGAGCGTGGAGGTGGTATGTATGAGTGGTTTGATGGTTTACTCGGAGGGGGGGTTAGGCGATAAGTGGTAATGAGAGAAGGGGGTCTGATTTGACAATAAGGTGACACATATGAGGGTCCCACATGGGAAATACCACCAACTTGGACCCCCCATGGTTAAAGGAAGAAAGATCAGGGGGGTATGATATGCCTTGTCGATCATAGATATGAGTGCCCAATTATCAACCATTAAGATTAGCACGCCCTTCTTCTAACTTATCTAGTCCTTCCACTTATTTTGATCTGACAGCTAACGAAAATTTCGGTCATCGAGATCTCAGATCTAATCCCTTTTTTATCCTGTCCTTCAACTTAAATCAATATGACGGTTGTTGGTCCTCTGGATCGGTGATCCAATGGCCATTATCGCTCTTCCTCCTAAGCTTCTGATCTCTCCAACTTAGAAGGATTTCTAAGTGTTCATGGGTCTCAACCTTTTCTCCTCCTGTGAGTTTGTCTCTTGGACCTCGTCTACACTTCTGGAAACCTCTATCTCTTCTAATATTTATCGTCTTCTGTGATCTTGAGGTTTGGTTCGATGTTTTTATTTCCATCAATGACAAGAAAATTATACCTGTAAACATGCCAACAATCTCCCCCTTTGGCATTGATGGCAACCCTACAAGGTTGCTCTATTCTTCTTAGACCTCCAACTGTAGCATACAGACAACACATTTTTCTCCCCCTTTGACATCAATGTCAAAGAAAACAGAGAGTGACTCTGTGCTCCCCTTGATCAGATATACTAGGATCACTCTCCCCCTAATCAGAAACAATATTTTAACTTGAAAATAGGGTCACACCCAACTTCTGGCGTAGATACTCAAATTGATCTTTTGCAAGCGGTTTAGTGAAGATATCAACAATTTGATCTTTGGATGGAATATAATGCAAAGAAACAATAGTGTTGGTTTCCTGTTCCCTCAAGAAGTGATACTTGATGGGTATATGCTTGGTCTTGGAGTGAAATAAAAGATTCTTTGACACACTAATTGCACTAGTATTATCACAATGAATTGGGATCGGTGCATTATACTTTACCTCCATGTTTGCAAGTGTCTAAATCAACCATAATACTTGGGTACAGCAAGTGGCAACTACAATGCATTCAACTTCTGTAGTCGATAAGGAAATGGAACCTTGCTTCTTGTTCAACCATGCTACAAGAGAATCTCCTAAGAAGAATGCACCTCCACTCGTGCATTTCCTTTCATCCACGCAGTTAGCCCAATCAACATCTGAATAGACTAATAGTTGAAAATTTTGATTCCTAGGGTACCATAGGCCATAATTCATTGTTCCTTTCAAGTATCTGAATATTCTTTTGACATCTAACAAATTACTCTATTTAGGTGCATCTTGATACCTTCCTACCATTCCAACAACATGCATTATGTCTGGACGATATGTTGTGATGTATAACAGGTTGCCTATCATAGACCTATATGAACTCTGATCAACATCAGGTGAGTCATAATCCTTTCTTAACTTTCATCTAGTGACCATAGGTGTGATCATAGGTGTAGAATCTTCCATTTGAAACCTTCTCAACATTTCTCTTAGATATTTCTCCTAAGAAATAAATATTCCTTCAGACCTCTAAGTAATTTGCAGACCAAGAAAAAATGACAGTTCCCCTATCATATACATTTCAAATTCAGACTGCATGGTAGAAGAAAACCATTGTACCAATGAAGCATTATTTCTTCCGAAGATGATGTCATCTACATAGACCAACACAATGATAAAATCATTAACCTTTGTTTTGATATATAGATTGTTGTCAATTGTTCCTCTCTTGGACCCTTTGTCTTGAAGATACTTATCCAATATGTAATACCAGGCACTAGGAGCTTGTTTCAACCCATACAAGACTTTCTTCAGCTTGTAGACAAACTCAGGGTTATCTGACAGTTGGAAACCCTTTGGTTGTTCCATATAGACTTCTTCTTTTAGATCTCCATTTAGAAAATCTGACTTTACATCCATTTGATAGACTTTAAACTGTTTATGACACACATAGGCAAGAAACATTCTAATAGATTCTAATCTTGCTACGGGCGCAAATGTTTCATCAAAATCCAGTCCTTCTATTTGAGCATATCCTTTGCAAACCAATCTAGCCTTATTTCTTGCAATATTTACTTGCTCATTCATCTTGTTTTTGTAGACCCATTTGGATCCTATTACATTTTTATTTGTTGGCCTAGGAACGAGTTCCCAAGTGTCATTCTTTTCAATTTAGTCCAGCTCATCATTCATTGATTTTAACCAATTTACGTCTTTACTGGTTTCATTAAAGTTCTTAAGTTGCACCATGGATAGGAAGGCAATATGTGATTGCTCGGTGTCTTCAATTATCCTTCTCCTAGTTTGTACACCTTTGTCTTTCTCACCAATTATTTGACTTTCAGGATGATTCTTTTGAGTAATTCTGGAGGAAGGACTTGATGTTGATTGTTTTATCCTGACTCTTCTTTTTTGGGTGTCTCTTCTCCACCTGATTCATCATCTTCTTGTGACTCTAAGATTTGTTGTTCTTTATCTTCATTATTATCATCATATTTTTCATCTGGCTTAGTGCTTATTATCTGTTGATCTTTTACTGGAGCTTCTTTATCAATTTGAACATCAATACAGTCTACTAATATATGCATTATTTTGTTAAAGCATCTGTATCCTTTATTGTTCGTTGCATATCCTAAGAAGATACCATCATCATCTCTACTATCAAATTTTCCCAGATGATCATCATTATTCTTGATGTAGCATTTACTTCCAAATACTTTGAAGTGCTTGATTGATGCAGGTCGACCAAACCACAACTCATATGGAGTTTTATCACTGTTCAGACTTGGATGTGCTTTGTTTAGAATGTGAATAGCCATGTGAAAAGCCTCCACCCAGAAGGTTTGTGAAATTTCTCTTTCACTCATCATAGCCCTTTCCATCTGCCGAACTAATCTATTTTGGCATTCTACAACTCCATTTTGTTGAGGAGTACCTGGAATAGTATATTCTCTTTTAATTCCATGTCTGTCACATAATTCTTTGAAATATCTTGACAAAAATTATCCTCCCTTGTCTCAGCAAATTGCCTTTAACTTCCTTCCTATATGATTCTCAGCTAACGCCTTAAAAATTTTTAACTTCTCAAACGCATCAGATTTTTCTCTCAGAAAGGAAACCCACATAAGTCTGGAGAAGTCATCAATGAATAGCATAAAGTAACATTCTCCTCCAGTTCCTTCCTTTCGTAATGGTCTACATAGATCCATATGAACAATTTGAAGTGGTTTCTTTGAAGATGTAAAACTATTCGATTTGAATTGAAAATGAGTCAACTTCCCCATTTGACAAGATTCACATACAAAGTTATTAGGCTTAGATATTCTTGGAAGGTATTTCACATCGCCTTCATTATTCAATTTGACAATATGATCAAAATTCAGGTGTCCAAGCCTTCTGTGCCATAACCAACTTTCATCAAGTTTGCTTAAATGAAATTTCTCCTTATATTCCTTCAGAACATATACATTGTTTTCAGTTCTAACCCCTTTTGCAATCAACTCTCTTGTGCTTACTGTCTTTAGTTTACAATTCTTAGCAGTGAAAGTGACTTCACATCCTGTGTCACATATCTAACTAACACTAAGAATATTATGCTTTAAACCATCAACAAATAATACATCTTGAGCTTTGATTCTTCCATTACTTAAGCTTACTAGACCTTTACCTCTGATCTTTCTTGGAGCAACATTTCCAAAGGTCACACTCCCTGATTTATTTTCTTTGAGTAATAGGAACTTACTTTTGTCACCTTTCATATGACTAGAGCATCTGCTTTCAATATACCAGGTGTCTTTTGTCTTTGAGATAAAAACCCTAATCCACACTTGTTATCTTCATTCTTCTTCCAAACCTTGACGTTTTTATCTCTGTGATTTGAATCCGGATTATAGTTTTTTAAGCGACAGTCTGCAACTTTATGTCCATAATTATGGCAGATGTAACATTTTGTTTCATTAAATAAAGGATCATAATGATTTTTATGTGTAATCTGCCTCCTTTTCCCAGCCATCACATGATTTGTAGTCTGTGGTTGTTTGTTACTTGGTTGTCTCATTCTTTGTTGTGGCAGATATTTATTCCTTGGTTGTCTTGATTGTTCATGTCTAAATCTTAAAGAACAATTTACAGCTTTGTGGCCAAAGTTAGAGAAGTAAAAACAATATCCATAGAAAAAATATTTGTACCTGGAAAATGGTTGTCTTCTTTGAGCAGGTTAATTTCTTCCATTACTATTTTTAGATTTCTGTGGTGAGGAGTTTCAAAGTTATTTGACGGATAATCCACAGTTGGTGTCATTTTTTTCATTGATGTTTCAAATCTGAATCGGGATTCATCATCAGGACGATTAGTCCTGATGATGAATACCGATTCGGATTCAAAACGTAGATGAAAAAAATGACACCAACTGTGGATTATCTAGCAAATAACTTTGAAATTTCTTCCATGTTGATGATTTCCTTGAGCAGAGGGTGTATTATTTCTTTGTTCTACAGATTCAGTTTTGGTAGCTTTTCCTTCACTCCTCCTTGGCGGCTGATTCTCTTCCTTTGTTTTTATAGGTCTGTTGTTGTCAATGGTTGTAGATTTGACAAACTTGATGGATTCTTTGTTGCTTGGATGACCACTACTTGATCCCCCTTCATAACCCAAACCAGTTTACAACTTTGAATTCCTTTGTTGATTCAGAATGGAGGCTAATCCTTCTGAGGCTTTAATACTTGTCAGATTCTGATGATATAAGGCCTAAAATTTCTCTAGATCTTTTCTGACAGTCACTACTTCAACTTCCAATTTTTCACCTTTTGTTTCGGCTTCCTTCAATTTTTGTTTGAGGATTTCTTCAATCTTATTAGCTTCTTCTAAATTAACCTTCAAAAAAGAAATTTCTTCAGATGGTTCATTGCATGTTTTCTCATACTTGAGCAGTAACTGTTTTTGTTTTCTTTTATTTTCTCTAAGTCTATCAATCTCTTCCATGGCACTGACAAGTTCTCCTTCAAGACCTACTACTGCTTCACAATCAATGAACTCACTTCTTGTATCTTCAATGTTTATATCTTCTAAATCTATTAGCATGATATCATTTATTTTATCTTCAATAGAAGAGTCACTGCTTTCATCATCTGAGGGATCATTATCATTGTTTACACAAAGGCTTTTCTTCTTAAAATTATTCTCTTTATAGACCTTCTTGGGTTTGTGCTTCTATTCATCGTCATATGTCTGATCCTTTCTTTTGCGAGGACACTTAGATGAAAAATGACCTATCTTACCATAATTGAAACATTTGAAGGGAAGTTTACCTTTGTATCTGCCTGGTCATTTCTTTAGTCTTCTCACAAAATGTGCTTCAATCTCATCTATATCGGAGTCTTTGTTTTTCTCTACTTTAAAAGATGCCTCTCTTGTAGTGGATTTACCTTTGGTGATTCTCATTTCATAAACAGTTAGGGTTCCAAGAAGTTGATCTACTGTCAACGTTTTGAGATCAACTATTTCCTCTATAGCAGAGACCTTTGAGATAAATCTATCAGGAAGAGATCTTAATATTTTTTGGAATAGAAAAGATTCATCTATCGTTTCACCTAGGCCTTTCATAGTGTTGAAAAGTTATTCTATATGTAAGAAGTAATTACTGTTAGTTTCGTCTTCATCCATCTTTAACTACTCAAATTTCAGTCTGTGAGTCTGAAGTTTTGTGTCTTTCACCTTTTCAGCTTGTCCCACATAAATTTTGTTGAATCACAGTGCATGACTTTGACAAAATCGGCTTCATCAAGTCCACTAAGGATGGAATTCATTGATTTTTCATTAAATCTAAACTCCACCTTATCATCCTTTGAGGCCAAGACTATAGGCTTCACATATCCCATTCCAACGACATCCCAAACATTAGCACCCAAAGACATTAAATTTGTTCTCATTCTTATTTTCCAGAAGGAAAAGATTTTTCCATAAAATAGAGGGGGTCTATTAGTTGAACTTCCATCATGACTAGTCATGTTCAAGATTATTGATCTACCTTTGATCAAGTGTTTTCATGAGGAAACTCATAAGGGTGAAAACCTCTTCTTCTTAGGATGTCAATCAAGCTCCAAATTTCATGTACATCACAATCTTTGAGCTCCAACTCAAATATTGGGCTACAACCTTTGATATGAAGTTACAACTTGCAAAGAGAACCAACTCTCATATTTCTCTAGCACCAACTCCCAGGTTTCTCTAGCACCCACTAGATGGAAGCACCAACTCCCATAATATCTTCTAGCACCAACTAGAATTTAGAGGACTTCAATCCTCCCTAG
>SNQJ01S0130205.1:25952-37493 GCA_010110895.2 Picea sitchensis
TAAAGATGTTAAAAGAAGCATAATTGTTTAAGCATGGTAACAACTGATTCACCCACCCACCCCCCCTCTCAGTTGTCCAACAATTAGGACTTACCGTGATGCTAAACCCATTCGACAACATCTTAGAGTTGTTAATCCTGGGAAGGCCCCCACTATTAAGGAAAAGGTAGAGAAGATACTTAATGTCAGCTTTATCTACCTGGTTCCCTTGATCGAATGGGTATCCAAACCCGTTCTCATGAATAAAAATAAAGGAACCATCTGCGTGTGTATGGACTTTCACGACCTGAACAAGGCCTGTCCTAAAGATAACTTCCCCACGCCTTTCATTGATTAGATTCTCGATGAGTGTGCAGGAAGTGAAATATTTTCTTTTATGGACAGATTTTCAGGCTATAACCAAATCCAAATCAAACCCAAAGACCAACATAAGATGGCATTCATATGTCCTTGGGGCATGTTTGCATACTAGAAAATGCCTTTTGGCCTGACAAACGTTGGAGAAACCTTCCAACGAGCCATGACTTTCACTTTTCATGATCTCAAACACATAGTCGAAGCTTACCTCGATGATCTTGCTGCTCACTCTCGCATGAGAGTGGATCATGCTATGCACCTTCGACTAGATTTTGAAAGATGCCGCTACTATAGAATCCGACTCAATCCTCATAAATGCATATTTTGCGTTAGATCTGGCCGTCTCTTAGGATTCTTAGTCTCCAATATAGGGATCATGGTAGATCCACTTAAGGTTGAGGCAATTTTTCAGTTGCCTCCCCCGCGCACGATTATACAACTTCAAGGTTCACAGAGGAAAGCTAACTTTTTGCATCGATTTATTGTGAATTATGCCAATATCACTAAGGGTTTCATGCACCTATTGAAGAAAGACACCCCATTTATCTAGGATGAGAAAGCCTAGAAATCTTTTGACGCTTTAAAGAAATCCTTGGTATCGACCCCTCTACTAAAATCTCCTGATTACAGTAGAGATTACTTGTTGTATATTGTCGCGTCTGAAGAGACCATTGGTATGGTTCTAGTTCAAGAGGATGATGAGCTGCGCAAGCACGTCATCTACTATCTCAGTCAAAATTTAGTCGGTCCTGAACGTAATTGCTCGCACGTTGAAAAGCTAGCTTTGGTTGTCGTCCATGCAGTCCAACATTTACGACACTATATATTTCTTTGCAAAAGTAATGTGGTTGTCAATGTTAATCCATTTCAATATATCCTCACTAGACGTATCATAGACAGAAAATATAATAAATGGATTGTCATCTTAAAAGAATTTGATCTCGACTTTGCTTTGGCCAATTCCAAGAAATCACTAGTTTTTGCAGAGTTAATATCCAATTTCCCACGATTAGATGAAGATGCTATTCATGTCGATTCATTCGCAGATGAACAGATTTTCCTCGTCTCATCGTCTGACCCCTGGTATGGAGATATTATTTTATATCTTCAAACCTTGAAGTTTGCCTAGCATCTCTCGTGAGATGATCGACGACGTGTTAGATAGAAATTCAAAAAGTATACAATCGTTGGCGACACTTTGTATCATTGAGGAATAGATAGTATCTTACGTCATTGTTTAACTCATGAGAAAGCCGATTTAGTCCTTAATGATTACCACAAAGGGGCTTGTGGCGGTCATCTATTTTGGCTTGCGACAGCCCAAAAAATCTTGCGAGCTGGTTACTTCTGGCCCACCATATTTAAAGATTGTATTGAAGCAGTTAAGAAGTGTCACCCCTGCCAGGTGTTCACTCAAAAAATGTGCTCGTACATAACCCCTATTCACCCAGTCATTACCGTCGGTCCCTTCACCAAGTGGGGAGTAGATTTCGTTGATTGCAACCCAACTTTAGTTGGGGGGCATCAACACATTATTGTGGTTGTCGGCTACTTCACTAAGTGGGTCGAAGCCATGCCTACCATGAAATCCGATGGGAAAACTGCATATTTTTTTGTATTCAACCAAATTATTTCCCGGTTTGGTATCCCGAGTGAGATTGTCACTGATCATGGCAGTCATTTTCAAAATGAAATGATGATAGAACTAGCATCTAAGCTGGGGTTTAAACATGATCACTCATCTCCTTATTTCCCCTAGGAAAATGGGCAAGTAGAGGCCATCAATAAGTCTCTCAAGACCATCTTGCAAAAAACTGTCAGTTGGACCAATTCCAACTGGCACTTCATGTTATATCCTGCACTTTGGGCATACCGAACCTTGGTTAAGACTGCCACTAGTTTTTCTCCTTTTCAGTTAGTACACGGTGTGGAGTCAATACTTCCCATTGAATGTGAAATCCCTTCTCTCAAATTGGCAGTTAAGCTCCTACCTGACACTTTAGATTTAGAGCGACACCTTGTACACTTAGAGAGTCTTGACAAGCAGCATCGGGATGCCTTTATGGATATCGAGGAAAACAAGAAACATGTCAAGGTTCAGTATGATAAGTCTGTCTATCCCCGGTTGTATGTTGAGGGTGAATTGGTCCTCTTGTATGACAAAGCCAAAGAACCGCTAGGGGCAGGCAAGTTTAAACCCATGTGGCACAGTCCTTATATCGTGCAACATGTTCTGGAAAAAGGAGCCTACGAGTTGGAAGATTATGAAGGGAATAAATTGGTTGAGACCAAAAATGGGCTCTACTTAAAAAGGTATTACGCTTGAGCCCTGGGCTTGGGAAAAACCCTTTGTATACTAATGTAAATTTAGTGCATATACACATTTTCCCCTTTTTGTCTTTGGCTTGCTTATCGAGTTTTCCCTTTTGTTGGTAGATGTCAACAGAATCTTTGGTCTATGTAGGATTCGCAGATGGAGCTAGTCATCATACAAGGAACTTAGCTTCCATCGCTTGTGTGATTTAGTCACCCAAGGGTCTGTTGGTGTCTTCAAGTGGCATATGCCTAGGTCCATCCACGAATAATGTGACTGAATATAGCGTCATCATAGAATTATTGCGCGATGCTATCTCACATGGTATTCTCTCTATAGAGGTGCACCTGGATTCTTAGTTAGTCTTATTTCAGTTGAACGGTCGTTATCGTGTGCGTGATTTGATGTTACTCCATCGATTCCTACAGGTACGTCTTTTAGAACGACAATTTGATTTTATTACATACCTTCACATTCCTAGAAGTTCTAATCATGTATCCAATGCCTACGCTAATTATGTTTTGAATTGGCATTTTCCACATTAATAAAGAAAAGAAAACCATTAAATCAATGTACACATTGTAAGATATAAGTACAGTCGAAGATCCCTCTTTATATATTTCCAAAAAATATGGTGTTTTATATTACAAAATTTGGGCTAAAACCCTCAAAAATACATATAGAGCCGATATACATGTCCCATGACATCTATGCCTATGGCGTCGGATGAGTCTTGTGATAGAAAACCATGATGTTGGCGAGACACCGGAAGAGTTGTACCCATGTTCTAGGTACACCGACAACCTGCCTTTGCATGGCTTTAGGTAGATCCTCCACCTGAACCATAGGAATCCTATGTGTCAAACGCGACAGGTTTCCTTGCACGTTCTGAAGGACTCTCTCCGCCTCTCCTCCCACTTCCTCATATCCCCGGTGCCTCCTCCTATGTCATAGGAATCCCTCTGGCCATTGCGGACCCATGTCTACAACCACACAAGTATCAAGCTAATATTTAAAAAAAACATCCAAAAATTATTTTTGTTCTTTTAAATACAAAATAAAAAAAATGAAATATATAAAAAATATTGTTTACCTATGGCACTGTAGACAGCTCCTGGTGGAAGTGGCATATCAGTATCACCTCTGAAATCAATTCCCGCATAGGGATAGTCATCCAGAGCTATGATTTGTCTCCTCCACCAGAAGAAAAAATCATCGTTGTAGGGTGTCGCCACCCTACCTTCCCCTTGCCGTCTCATGACCTCGATCCATCATGCCATATATGGATCACGTGGCCCTCTAGGAATGATCTCCACTCTAGGTCCTAGGCTTGGGATCCACTCAAAAAAGAAGCTACAAAGGATAGAGGCAAACCCAAAGTTTTTCTTTTCCCCCTGCTTGCACTCTATCAGCTGACCTTTCATGTTGGTCAGCAATGAGGTACACCAATCATACATGGTAGGTCTCAAACACTCCAGTGCGTAAAAAATAAGCGGTCTCGATGCTTGATGCAGTGAGGCCAACCTTATGATCCTGGCAAGCACGAGCACAATAATATTTAGGCTGAGGTTACCTATAGCCCGGATAGGGATTTGACTGCCCACCATGGGAGTCCCTACAACATAATGGGCCTCGATGTATTCTTTGACCTTCATCCCACTCCCAGCCCCGCGTGACTTAAGATCCATGACCTCTCCTCAGCGTGAAAGTCCTGTCAAGAAGTAGATGTCCTCTACTTCGATCCTTAATGGTTGTCCATCAAGGATAAAGTTCTCGCTATATGGATCCTAATAGACCACCAGCATTTCCAATAACCTCACGTTGGCCCTCATTCCTTTGAGAGCCCAAAACTTGTATAGACCACATATTTTTAATGTCGCTTGAGCCACCAAATCTTGATCCACTGCTGCATCTACCTCCTCATGCTCTCTCTCCCTCCACTCCAACACCATCCTGCAAAAACCAAATCAATTTTTGAGTTAGAAGCTTATTTTTTGACATTTTGCACATGTATACGCGGGTTATCCAAGAACAGTCATGGGTAGGGCCTAATATACGCTCCCTGTAGTTCACACAGGGCTATATATATGGTCGTATATGCGACATATTAGTAGAAACCCGCGTATACCAAAAAACTCAATTTGCGCCCTTAAAAACTAAAAAAATGGAGCCTAATTCAAAATTGTAAACCATTGAATTTGAAGAGGATGGGATAAAGAGTTACCTGGTCTAGACGGTTTGTGATTCTGTTGCCTATTGCTCCCGCGATTGTCATTTGAATTATGGAGGTATGTTAGTCCAAATTGCACTATTTTGGGTGAAAATGAAAATGACATAGTAAATTTTTCTTTTATTACTATTTATAAAACATTTTTACCCATTTGATATAGTTTTATGCTATTATTTTGTCTAATGGACTAATTCAAAAATGGTTTAAGCTGGTTTTTGCAGTTTCGACTCAATTTTCTTACAGATTTCAACGTCATGGTTGGTCGTTCATCTCCTTAGGTAGTTATATTTATAACCTATCATATAGGATAGGTATTCACTACATCATGCACTTTTGCATTATCTTTCAATTACCACTTTTTACGCCTTAGGTACGAACCCATTTATTTTGATGCATTAACCTCCATCTGTTATCATAACATCATTAATAAATGGTAGAGACTTACCAAACATGGGTACCCTAGTTATAACCTCTTTGTCATTTGGTGCCCATGCCGAGATTTTTCCTTAGGACCGGGAGTCCATTAGAATTCAATACATGACTTTACAATGAGCCTCATTTATCATTCATGCACACATGGCCTTATTACCCTTGGACTCCCAAAAAATGAGTCTTAGTTAAGCTCTTTTCCGACTCGTTATTAAAAATTGAAAAGATCGCCGAGTGATTTGTCCCTTTCACACTCATTAAAATTAGATTTGAAATATCATGAGTCTTAGTTAAACTCTTTTCTGACTCTCTATCAAAAATGGAAAAGATTGACGAGTGAACTTGTCTTTTTCACACTCGTAAATTGGATTTGAAAAGATGTTTATTTGGCACAATTTTACCCCTTTTTCACACCATGTAGACTAAAAGATATAAAAAAGTACATTTTTTGGCATTAAATTGTGATTGCATCTCATGCCCTTGCTTGCAGTATTGAGCCTTTAGTATGTTCTCTCTTTGCATTATAAACCATGGCCCAAGCAGTTTGCATCCTCAACCAAGCAGAGCCTTATTTATATCCTTCACAATTTGACACCCTATACCCTTGAGGGAACATCACCCTGAATGTCCATCTCCCGCATGAATTTCCTTGCATTGAGCATAGCTACATTCCACTGCTAGAACTAGTTTTTATTACTTGGGACACTCATTCCCTCCTTTGTATCATAGCATTCACGTGTTATGAAAAAACAAAAAAATATGGGCGGGAAGGGAGTACTATATTGTAATTGGAAGCAGTCATGTTGCCTTTGAATAGAGCACAAAGTTATTGAGTCCTTGCATCATCATAATTTTGGGTTTAGCATGGCCTTAGGAAGCTGATCTCGTTACAGAATTTTCTCTACCGACTGGTTAATCTTCCAATCACTATAGAGAACATTATGGATGCCTCCTGCATCTACTTGTCACATCATTAATTCTATGTTGTTGAAGTCCATCATATGTCTCATGCTCTTGTTCAAAGTAAGTCTATCAACCTGTGTCGGCCACTCCTCAGAAATATTGACTTTCCATGTCAGCCATACCCTCAGTCTGTCTCAGAATCACATGATACTTTGGTCTTATGATGCACCCTGGCCCTACTTTCATCATTGGTAGGTCACCTTGAACCCAACAATCGACATTTCATCATGGGTCGTCGACTGGGTGGTTTCCCTTGTGTTCGATGGCAAGACATCTGTTCACACTTTGGGATTCATGCAGTGTCTTGGTTTCCATTAGCCTTATTGGTGGTTTCCTCTCCTTTGTCAGCAGTTTTCATCATTGGCTGTTATTTAGAGGGTCTTTTTCATGTACCGCTTGCATTTGGCACACATGAAAGATGCACAGGGCCATTGGTTCGTGAACATGTTCTTCATCCGATCTCCACCAAATCATGAAAATCCTTCTTTTCTCCTCGTGCTGACTGATGAGAGTGCCTTAATGCTCTCCTTTCAGTAGGTCTCTTTCCATCAACTTCAGATCATGTATTCTCAATATGAGACCTAGAGTTTTATGAGTACCTTGAGTCTTGCAGTCATTAGTGGCAGGCTCTCTCACCATTGACAGATGGGAAAACATCAATGTCTCCTGTTCAATGGGTCTTTCAAGTGTTCGACACCAGCTCCTTTATTCACATTTGAAGAGATGTACTTGGTGCCTTGATACCTACTTTCATCATTGGTAGGATATCTCGCGTTTGTTAACGTTATACCTCAATGACCGGTAATCAAATGATGTCTCATCGTGTTTGACCTTAATTCATTTATTCACATGATGTAGACTTGCACCATTGGTGGATTGTATTGAAGACTTGAAGACATCACTTTGTTGACGCAGCTTTCCTGAGTTGTTGCTTCCATTTCATTGGACCAATACCTATTTGAATTCAGTGATCATGGGAGATTAGATTGTACTCCATGGTATACAAATATCTTTAGATTGATTTTGAGACTGGTTTCACTGGGCCTTGTTCATGACTATGACATTTATTGGCATGTAATTGCATTTATACTTGCCTACTCATGGCCATGAACACTTGTTGGTATATTTTTCACAAGGATCTGCATTATATTCTTGGCAGCCATGTATGCAAAGCTAGTACATAATGTAATGAGCAAATGAGTTCGTCCAGTTGGTTCTCTACCACTCCACTTCTGGGTTATTTATAATGTATTTATACCATCACAGATACTCCTCTTATCTCACACATTAGGGGGCATCTGTTATAGCAAGATTTGCCTCGCCATTTCTATCTTACACAGAGAGCCTTTTTCCATTTCCCTATGTAGACTTATCAACCCCTTTTTGATAAATCCAAAGCCAAAAATATATATTTTTCCACATATACGCTCTCTAACTTCTTTGCAAGATGCGTATAAACCTGTTGCTCCACTACAACTCGCATATATCAAGATTTGTGCCAGAAAATACAAAATGAGGTCGGGTTTCCATGTCACAATAGAATATCTCTGATATTTTTCCTTCCATATACTGGAAATGTTCTGACTCGGCCCTTCAGTTTCATTTTGGAGGCTATAAGAGCACAATTTCGAGCTATGGAAAAAGAGGAGAAAGAATCCAACTTTGAGAGAAAAGTTGCTCTAGAGAAATTACTTCATCTTGAGTCTGCATCCCATTGTCCCTCAAGTATGAACACAGTGTCCAGACCCCAGGCTCTTTCCTTATTGTCGAGAGGACCTCATTACCTCTTTTCTATGAGATTGCCTTTGGTGGAGGATTGAAGTGGTGGAGACCCAGTTGGAAGGAACTTGATTTCTTGGTTTCTAACCGTGCCGCCACAGAAGTCTGTAATGTTGATACTTCTGTTGATCAATTATTAATAGAAATACTCCTTTCCCATCCTATTGATATCTTGAAAATGTATGATTATTATCCATGGGCATGTTTGTAATGTTTATTAATGAATTGTGCTATCTGATGTGCTAACTCATTTTATATATTTTCACTATATACTTGCATCGCTTGTTTGTTGAGAACTTCTTCCAGGTGTAAATCTTTGGGTCAAAGTGCTCAATGGTGGAATGACATCAAACAATTGGATCGAGGTAGGCTTCTTCCTCATATTTCACATTAGTTTATATAGCACATGTTGGAATTGAGTTGATTTCTGCAGTCATACTTGTCTGTTGTGGTTTACCCTTGGCCATAGAGAGTTTTTCCCTTGTAACACCTTTGCATGTGGATCAAACTGCCAACTACTTCCCCAGGTGTTACACATGATTTTGGTCATCTTGGTGATGTATTAACAATGGTGTACTCAGGTTCCCAACAAGAACATTCTCCTGAGAAAAGTGGCATTTATCTCCTTCCAGAAAATATATTTTCAAAGTGAGTTCGCAGGCTGCATATGGTCTAGGGTGCGAGAATGACCCATTCTCGCAATCCACCTTCATCTAGGGTGCGAACTTCTTTCAGGTTTCTCTGTACATAGGGTGCGAACTTGTTTTTAATCTTGGAAAAGAGGAGAATTCTCGAGGGTTCTAGAAGGGAATCTTCTAGAAAATGAGTTGGCATTCGTATGGTTGTCATTTTACTAGCTTCTATGATTTGGTGGGATCATTCTCATCCATGTAACCATCTCATCCTCTCCTATATATTGAAGGTATTCTCATGGAAAATGTTAAGCAAGATTAATCGAAGAATTGGTGAAGTAATTGTGTGAAGAACCCTGCTTGAACAAAAGCTTGGAGACTCTAGTAGGTCTATCAAGAGGAATTGGATCTTCTTCATGCAAGGACAGAGCAAGTGTGTGTGTTGGAACCAAGAGTCACCAAAAGGAAGCTTGTGACATCAAGGTGATCAGGTTGTATCTTCTACTTTCTATTAATATGATACAGCAGCATGTCCCTTTCCCATAAAGTCATTCTTACTTTATTATGTAATTCCTTGATCATATGCATAAATTGAAAATTGAATACATTTTTCTATCTTCACTTTGGTTGGTTTGTGTTGTCTTGGTCTTGACCTCATGAGAGCACCGGAGTGAAGCGAGAGAAACAGAGACTTAAGGAAGCGATACAAAGGTATGTCACGTGTTCCTCCTTACTAGCTAATTCAATGGTCGTAACTTAGGAAAAGAGTCATGTCATGTCCTGTTTTGTTCTAGATCCAGATGGATCTAGGGAGATATGTTAGTGTTTGCACCTACTGATTAGTCCGATAACACCAGGCATCATTGTTGTAATTGGTAAACTTAGTGCCCTATCTCTTTATATTCTTTACATGAGGTGGTTGTGGAGGGGAAAGTCTTCACAGTACCTGGAATCGACATTGGCCAAACTCACTCGGGTTCCTTAGAGTGTATACCCATGATTATGTGTGGGAGCTTGCACTAGGCTGTAAGTCCATTAAGCAGGTCATCAATGTAAATTTTCCACCCACTTTATCCCAACCCCTTCTTTTCTTAATTTCATGATGTTGGATTTCATAACCAACTAGTGACTTCAAAATAAGACGGTTTTGTTTGTGTGGCCAACATCAACCCTTGTAGTTCACATAGGATGCAAGGGTTACCTCCAAAAGACCCAGAAGAATACACTCCTTTGATTCCTAATTCACCAGAGGGTTCTCCTGAAGGAGTATTCAATGAATATGTAGCCTCTGAGATTGGAATTTCTACTCCATTGGAGGAATCAATACTTCATCTAAATTCGTTATTGAGTATTGTACAAGATCCACTTTTGCTTCGGATAAATTCATCAAGAGATGTTATTTCTGAATATTATACTAGAATACCTACTAGAACTCACACAGAGTCTGGTGTAGATGACCCACCCTTCCAAAGTGAATCATTTAGAACTCTGGTTCATACTGCTAGAATTTTAAATCTTATCTCTTCTATCCCTGTCCATTCTCTTTGGAGGACCTCTTCGAAACACAATATTTTTGAAAAACTAGGAATGAGTCACCTATGCTAGAGGACCTCTAATCAACCTATGGCATCACATATGCCTATGACTTCCACTACTTATACAGTAAATTTAGATCATTTTACTGGAACAACCAATAATGTTATCACAGTCTCAGACCAATTTTTGGTTGGTTCTCATACAATTCTTCCCCTCTAGTTAGCTATCTCTACCATGGTCCCACAAGTTACACTTTTTTCTATCAGAAGTGAGGTAATCACTCAAGCTCCTATTGAAACACCACTTCCTCTTAGATCAATCCAGTCACCTCCACCTGGGTATAATTCTCTTAATACTTCTATTTCTAATCCTACCCAGAGTCCATCCAAAGGGCTTAATATTTTTGTTCCTCTTGGATATAATGTTGCTAGTAGTTTTGTTCCTACACTTACCCAGTTTCTCTCTGGGGGGCCTAGGATTCCTTCTCCACCTCCACCTGGAGGATATAATAATCCTGGCCCTAGTAGCTCCAATCAAGTTGGAGGAACAATTCATTATGTCACTTCTGGTTTTCATATTCTTGTTGGAGGCCAACCTCAAGTTGGGGGTAAACCTCAAGTTGGGGGCAAACCTCGGGTTTGGGGTCATAACCCAATGTACGATTAGTATACCCATGGATTATAGTCTCAACATTGGAATTTTCCTTTCCAAGGCAATCAACAACTGCCTAGGGGGGAAACTCCTCAAGTTAATTCTTTTGTACCCCCTAATCTAGGGAAACCATATCTAGGTTCTATGAATCCTACCTGGGGTCAAGGTTTTCAGTATAATTCTCCTTTCTAAGGAAGCTTACCCAATCAACCAACTCATGTTGGCTATTTGAATCAAAACCCTACACCACAAAATTTTATAGGACCTTCTAATTATCTACAAACTACTTATGGTCCTACTGGTATACCTACGGGACTACCTCTTCAAAATTACCAATTTCCTCAAGTGAACAGACAACTGTCGTTTCTTTCTACTTTGGATTTACCGGATTTATCTAGGATTTTGAATGATCCTATTTTGCATTCTCCTTTTTGCCAGGTCATACCTTCCAAGTTACCATCAAACATTCCTAAGTTTGACTGTCGATCAGGAGAAGACCCAAATAATCATGTCATGACTTTCCATCTTTTGTGTTCATCCAACTCCTTGGATGAGTTCATTATATTACATATTTTCCAATGAACTCTTACTGGTTCGGAAGACAAATGGTATATCGAATTTCCATGAGGATTCTTCAATGATTTCAACAC
>SNQJ01S0130209.1:0-25942 GCA_010110895.2 Picea sitchensis
CCCTTTGAGCTGCAAACTTTGACTTGTTCTTCAACGGAACTGATCCACCAATGGTTGCCTTCCAAATAACTGCTCCCATTGTCTTCAAATACACTCTCATCTCTATTCTCCAAGTAGAATAGTTTTCCTCATAAAGGATTGATATTTCATCATCCATTTGTGTGTCTATGGATCTCCTTCAAGCTTATTAATGCTTGTAGTGAAGGCCCACTCTGATACCAATTGTTGGACACACCGACTACACTGAGAGGGCAGGGTGAACAGTGTAGGGCTCTTTTTCCCAAAACGCCTTAGTTAACAATCACAATTAACTCATTACAAATTGTTGTCATTTATAACCAGTTAAATGTCAACACATATCAGCAACATATATCAACAATATATCATCAACAAGTCATCGCCACAAGGAACACAAAGAACACAAGATGTATGTACAATTTACTTTTTATTACGGACTACAATCCTTGGGGTTTTTCAGCAACAACTGAATAGAGTACAAATCTACAAGAGCACTAGATCTATAATTCAAGACTCATCTTACACTCTTAGCACCAACTAATATGCAACAACAATCCTCAACAGATATCAATCTATACCATAAACAAGTGCATCAACCATGCACCAACCTGTGCCAAACAACCTGTAATCAACCTGTACCATAAACAAGTGAATCCAACCATGTACCAAGTATATACCAAACATGTTTCAACTTCTCTCACAACAATGACTCATCAATGTACCAACATCATCAACTATACACCTCATGTATGTACATAGCCTCATCAAGCTGCTTGTCTCAACAAAAGCTAGTTTTGGATTAGTCAACAACCCTAACCGAAATAATCATAACTTTGTACACGTAATGGGTAAATATATGAAACTGATACACAATTTTCTTCATTGTGTTTTATGAAATTCCTGTAGGTGGCACTACTTGGAACCTCTCATAAAATGAGTTATATAAAAATGGCATACCTTGTTGAATTCTAGCTTATTCTAGAGAATGAAATTATAGAGCGTGCCCCGCAAGGAATATTTTTTGAATCAATATGAAAATATTACAAAGAATACTTCAGACTTTAATATAATAACATAATTAGTCTCATATATTTGGTTGTCATGAAACCCATTAAATTGTACGTTTTGAAACACTGTTTATACTGGTTTGGGACTAACCACAAACCCCTATTTTCTATGGAGTGTATCTCGACAAATACAATGACCCACAAGATGGTTTTACCACAAATACTTTGGATATGTTTCCTCAATGGAATATGAATATCACATTCTAAATCATTATAGAAAAATGTTATTGTGAAAATGGTGAGATGACACTGTAAAACATAGCTTAGAAAGAATCGTAATAATTTATCTCCCTTTAAATTTCCCTGCCCTCTTTTCCACCTCCCCTCTAAAATTTGGCTTAGATATTATTTGGTTACCTCAGTCCACCTATATATATTCAATATGTAAAATGTTCCACACCAAAAATGCTCAAGAGCTCTCATAGAAGCTCTCCATTGATCCACAAAAGGATGATTACAAAGAGAGATCATTTACTATCTTATTACTTTTCATCCCTCTAGGTCCAATTAATAACCTTTTAGGTCCTTAACCCATTTCAAGCTCATAACCTATTTTCCTTATTTTAGGGTTAACCACTTTCCATAAATGAGAATTTCTCCAATACTTTATCATTTAAATATTCCTTCTTGAATTTGTCACCTTACTTTATCATTTCTTGATTTTTGTCACACTTCTACTCTTTATTATTTAAATAATCCCACCTTGAATTTATCACTTTACTTTATCATTTAAATAATGATTTCTTATTTAGAGTCACTGACTTCATTGACCTTAGAGGCTAAACTTTCATGTGGGGGTCCTTCATCTTAGTAAAGGCCATAACTCTCAAACCGTGAGGAGTTATGTGACATTCCACATACCATCGAATGACATGATAAGTAATATCCATATGGGGGCCAGTTTCACAAACAACTTCATTAATCTTCATCTCATTATTCCACAGCGCCTGAGCATGGGTCCTCCAACCATTCTTCTAGGATAACTCAATCTCAAAGCGTCTTCCCATGAGGGATTTCACCATAGGGGACCACTTTGGAGTTCATCCATTTGTGCACCTTATAATGCTGTTGAGACAATAATGAGTCGTCTATGCATTTTTCCAATAATGCATCATATATAATGAAACCACATCGATCCATCTTCATCATGTATCAATGACAACTCATTGATCATCTTCATCATATCAATGAAAACTCATTGATCCCATCTTCATCTATGCTTTCTCATCAAAGGTCATACATATTACATTATCAATCATCAATCAATCAATCACTTGACTGTCAATCAAATCAAACCATTGACATCAATGACAACATCATCAACAAACATCTCATCATGAGGATAGAAGATGAAATCCATTAATGATGAGACATGAAGAGTTCTATTCATGGAAGTAAAAGATTACGACAAAGAAGACTCAGAAGAAGAATATAAATAATAAATTCGAAGGAGGGATATAAATTCATAGGTGAGTGAAGAGGCATGGTGACTATAGAGAATTAATGTGTGCAGCTTAGAGTTAGCATGAGAGAGAAAGGGAAGAAAATAGAGGGAGAGAAAAAAAAAAAAAAAAAATGACACTTGAGAACTAGAACAAATGATCACAAGATTGAAGGTTCAAATAGAAGAAGATACAAGAATTGAAGAAGCATTGAAAGAAAAACTAGAAGGGACAAGATCATTGGAAACTTGGGAAGCGAAGATTGTTACACTAAGAAAGGATATTCAAAGAAAATATGCAGAATAGCTCAAAGAGCATCATGAAGAGCTGTTATCAACAGTAAAATATCATCTTGACAAGTGCGGACTTAGATATAGTGGGCAGAGAAAATGGATCAAGCTCCAAAACAGAACAAGAAACAAAATCCAAAGATGTCACGAGGAAACAATCAAAGGGGATAGAAATATGTACAAGGAATATTACGGGGACCTCCTCCACGAGGAGAAAGTTGATTTCAAATCAACAAAACCCGGATAGGCCTCAAAGGAAGAAGGATTCCTTAAGAGCACCTTCTTTAGGAGATCTTCAACTCCAGGTTATCAAACTATATTTTTTTTGGTTTATGTTATGCATGTAATAATTTTGGATAAAGTTGTGAAAAGATTGCGAGCTAACTCTTGGAACAATAACTACTTTTAGATCCATACACAAAGGGGTTACTCAAGAGACCTAGTGAAACAAAAGACGGAGTTACAACATGTTTGAATCTTTAGCACTGAAGTGTAATGTTACAAATGTAACAATTTTGGACACATGGCCAAAATTGCAGAATAGTAGTCCCTCCTAAATAACCTCAAAAGATAACAACAGTCACGGAAAAGAACCTCAAAAAATGACATGGATAAAGAAGCTTAAGATCAATATAGCCCGATGAAAAGTGCATAATTAAGCTCTACAAACTAAGGAGAAGAAACATGGATTTGGTATGTTGGCAGGTGGGTGTTCAAAACACATAGCCAATTGATAGAGACAAATTTCTTACATTGTGAAAGGAAATAAATGAATAAGTCTCCTTTGGAAATGATAATTTAGACAAAATCATTGGAGAGCCACGGTCTGATTGAGAACAAAGAATAAAAAGAGGCACAAATATTCTCTGGGTAGAAGATGAAACATAATCTTCTAGAAAGTGTGAGAGTCAAATGTGTGACCAAAGGTCATAAAGTTACTTCCGATTCACAAAAGCGTGAGATAAAAAAAGAAGGTTAGGGAATTGGTAGGTATAGTTACGAGAACTGGAAGCAATATATATGTGTTAGAAATTGAACCATCCTCCATCCTCGTGTCCATCCTCCATCCTCGTGTCCATCCTCCATCCTCGTGTCCATCCTCCATCCTCCTTCCATCCCTTTGTCCTCCGTCCATCCATCCATTCCATTCTCCATCCATCCATCCATCCTTCCATTTCCATCCATCCATTTCCATTCCATTCCATCCATTTCCATCCATCCATTCCATTCCATTCCATTCCATTCCTTCCATCCATCCATCCATCCATCCATCCTTCCATCCATCCATCCATCCTCCATCCATCCATCCTCCATCCGTCCGCGTCCTGTCCTCCTCCTTCCGTCCATCCATTCCTTCCTCCCCTCCTCCATCCTTCCTTCCGTCCATCTCCTTTCCTTCCATTTCCATCCATTCCTTTCCTCCATCCATTCTCCATCCATCCTTCCATCCTCCATTCCTCCATCCATCCGTCCTCCATTCCGTCCATCCTACATTCCTCTCCATCCATCCATCCATCCGGTCTCCATCCATCCATTCCTTCCATCCATCCATCCATCCCTTCCTCCATCCATCCATCCATCCATTCGTCATCCATTTATTTAGTATTCTTTGTAACAATTTCATATCAATTCAGAAAATATTTTGTGTGGGGCACGTTCTACAAGTTCACTCTCTAGAATAGGCAATTTAGCAAGGTGTGCCATTTTTTTTTTTTTTTTTTTTTTTTTTTTTTTTAGAGGTTCCAAGTAGTGATACCATGAGGAATTGCATACAAAACAATGAAGAACATTGTGTATCAGTTTATATCTTTATTCATTACATGTATGTGATCATATACACCGAGGTCTATTCAGAGTTGCAAATCATATTTGGATGATGAAATTGATGAGGGATTTTGGATTTGAGGTACAAGTTGGGTACATGCTTGAGACAAGTAGTTGATGAGTTAGCACATACATGAGGGATTGTATAGTTGATGATGTTGAATTTTTATATTAGTGGAGTCATAGTTGATGATGAGTGCCAGTACATGATTGGTACATGCCACTTGGTACATGGTTGGTTTCCCTTGTTTATAGGGTTGATTCTGATTGTTTAGTGCGAGGGTTGGTGCATGGTTGATGCACTTTTTATAAAGATACGAGGTTGAGGTATAGGTTGATCCATGGATTTGAAGCATGGTTCCAGGTTTATTAATTTTATGTGTTTATAGTGTTATATCTCCACAGGTAATCTTGTGGCGATGGTTTTCATCCATTCTACTTTTACTTGAGCCAGTTGGATCCCGAGGTGGAGACCAGTGGTTGCCTCACCGGTGTAGTCCGAAGAAGCTTATGGGGTTGTATCCTCCTTCTGAATTTACAACCATATAATTGGGGAGTTGGATCTCTTACCTCAAGTTGTAGCACGAGAAACTAGGGGCTTGGAGGCTCCTTCAGTTGCATCTAGAAAAAAAAGGATTGGTGTTCAATGAAATGAACTCAATTCTTCAAGACATATAAGATAAATCATTATTGGTTTTCTCGTTGCAGGTTTCCACGTAAAAAGCTGGTGTATTGTGTATGTGTGTTATTGTTCATTTCTTATTGCCATTATTGAATGGCAATTCTACATTGATATAACTTACTTGGATTATTTGGAGAAAAGGATTATAATTACACTATTATTGATTCACCCCCTCTCGGTAATCCAACAACTTCTCCATGGCGAAAACTTTGGTGCTTTTACCACCCTTTAACAATTGTGTTTTCACACAATTTGTAGCTTGGGCAAAGGCAGGCCAGCTCCTGGTGGTGACAACTTAGAGCACCACATTGTCACCTTAAGTGGTGTTCATATCACTTTATAGGTGAGGTAGTCAACTCAAAGGAGGTGATCTAGTGACCCTAGGGGGATTGAAGTAAAATTATAAGTATAAATGGATCGCCCTAAAGGTCAATTCTTAATGGTAGGAAGAGCTTGGAAAAGATTCTTGGGAAAGTTTAATGGTTTCCAAGTGAGTTGAGTGATCTTCCAAGAGTAAATTACCTACCCGAGCCACAATGAAAACCAGGATGCTTGTAATATGTGTTAGTTGGACAAACAAAGTTAATCTTGTTGTCCCTAATTGCAGAAAAAGTAAATTATATATATCAGCTCATGAAATATAGTAAAGGCTACAAAATAAGTTCTAAAAGTATGATTGAGCAGGGCAAGATAAAAGCAGTGAAGGCTAGTTTAACTCAACAATGATAATGCAATACTCTAGCACAAAATAAAGGTTGAAAACAAAAGCTTACTGCAATGATATTTATAGGACTTTATGGTTGTAGAAAACCAAGCTTTATAGCAGGAAAATTAGCCAATGAAAACTACTTGTAACTAGCTCAACAAGTGTGCTAGGGTTAGTAGATAGTTAGGGAAAAATTAGGGGGTGGATTTAGGAGTTATTAGGAGTTAAAGGGTTAGTTTTTATGCAGCCTTATAGTTGTAGGTGGATTTTGTAAAAGAGATATAAAAGATTTAATAGTTGAAAGAGGGACACACCTAAAATGAGGCCGAGAGCGAAAGGATCAAGGAACAACTTCAAAATAGATAACTTTAAAACTTGAAATTTGCGTTTACCAAGGCATCAATTTATTTCTCCAATGCAACAAGTAATGACTAGTGCCTTTAATGATTGGGTTAATTTAGTCAAGCAAAGAATGAGCTAGAGGTACTATCTCCTTGTGGATGTAAATCCTCTTACTCCCCTAAGGCAAGTATCCTAGCTGGGATTTAGACTAAGAGTGTATGCTGTTATACTTCTCTTAGTAAACCATTGTTAAATAAACAATACTTAAGCAAAAAATGATGGAGGCTAAGGTGGGGTGTATTCCCTTATACTTCCCAACCAACTCTAGTAAAATAACCTTGACTTAAAAAAAATGATAATACAAAGGGAAAAGTGTGCAATTCAAAGGAAAATGCTAGGATAAACCACCACAATAACAAAGAAGAGCCTTCCAAAGCTAGTGCATCACTTCCACCACCAACCAATAGCCAAGAAGGTATCCTTTACAGAGAGCACCAAGGCAGCCAAAGAGATAGAGAAAATTTCCAGTCCAATCCCAGCTACTCACAATGGAGTTATGATTTAAAATGGTCACGTTCTTATTTATATAGAATGTCACTAACATAGTTTGTCCACATTATAAAGGGTAAAACATAAACAGGGGTCCAAAACCCTTATCTTACCCTTTGCAAACAAATTATATTAAACAATTCATCTTATTTTTACTTTTTGCACAAATAGAAACCCTAAGGTGACATCACCCCTTTTGGAGGGACGTTTTGGCACTTTTAGGTCAAACATTGAGTTGGAGATGATAGAGTTGGGACTCAAAAGGCCACGTGTATCTAATCCAACCTTCTATTTCATGATCCAAAGTTTCCTTCCTTCAAAAAGTGCCATGTATTCATCCTACCTCAAACCCCCTCAAGCATGGCCGATCCAAGCCCCCTTCAAGGCATTTTGGGCCTCTAAGAAAATTGTTTGGCTTGTGATTGTGCGTGTGGTCGTATAAAGGTCTTTCTATACAACTGAAGGTATGTATCTCTCAATACAGACCATGGGGCCCTTGGCATCGACGTGGGTTCAGACTAGGACGTTTACAAATTGTCCACCAACTAGGTCATGCAAGACAATAAGCATGCCCTCCTAGGATATCAAGTCAAAATATCATGGCAAGGTAAGTAAATCGATAAATGGAGCCCACCTAAGCATGTGCATCAAGATTACCACAATCAAAACAGTAGAATTATGGGCATTATGCGATTTGCCAAGCTTGGATATGTGAGGGTTGTCGGGGGTGTCCTATTGGGTAGATCTCCCTAGGTCAAGAAGTGTTTAAGTGATACCCTCTAAGACATGTGGAAGTGGATGAAGTGGTTTAAGTATCAAGGTCAATGGGCATGGGGTTCATGACATACAAGGGGTTGTAGTGTCTCATTCATGGGGTGCCTTTGTAGAGGGGTGTGTGGCAGCTTTGTTTTCAATACAGGTATTGTTTGCCATTCTTTGTTTTCTTTCATTCATTTTTTTAAAGGAAGATTTGAGGCCATTTCGGCATGGTGTGGGACAGTGATAGTGTCACTCACAAATACCTTGCGAGAATGAGAAGGTTTGGCTGTGGTGATTTGCTACCAGGTTGCAATTGAGAGACACTACCCTATCTTGGTGGCCAAGTGATGGTAATGTCATACCTCTAGATATCCATGATCATGATAGGATGGCTCATGATGAAACATCCTATCCACCAACTATGACCTTAAACATTTTACTTTTGTGTGTGAATTCTCCCCTTTTTTATAAGAGAAGTGTTTCATTTTCTTTCTTAGAGGATCCAGCAAGAGGCGAATAGAGAAGTGTTTCATTTCTTTCTTGGGGGATCCTTGGGCGAAGCATATTGAAGGTTTATAAGTAGGATTTCATATTTTACCCAACAAAAATCTCTCTGGGCCTTCATCCCCTTATTCTCATAGAATGAGGGACAACCCCTTCTTGGGTCAATACTCCTTAAAATCCCAAGAGACAAGGAAATGGGGGGTTTACTGCAAACATATTTTCAATAAAAGAACAAAAAAGATACAATGGAAAATATACACATTACATAGAGATTTTTCCCTCGGAAACCCAAACCGAGAAAACCAACATATTATTTATTCATTCACATCATACAATGTTTACAATACAATATACATATAGGAGCCAACAACATCCAAAACCCTAATCCAATGACCTGGATTAGTCAACAACCCTAATTCCTTAATTGGAAATAGAAAACCATTAGGGAAAAACCACATGTTGAAAAAACGCCCATAAATGGACACAAAAACTAAGGACCACCCAAAAATGGAGACGAAAACCAAGGAAATATTTTTCCTCTTAACCCCCTGCGTGCCTAGTGCAACGTAGACACTAGTTCTAGTTGTGCAAAGAATATAACATATATCCAAAATTCTCCCACTTATTGTTTTCTTTGCATTCAGGGGGTTACATGGTTACATAGTCAACAATATAGGGCGACAATGCCCATAGATCCTCTACACCAAGAGAGCTTATTAGTGCTCACAGATTTTTCTAATGAATCTGCAACATTCTTCAAAGTGTCCACCTTCATCAACAACACCTTCTTTTCTTCAACCATATCTCTCACAAAGTGATATTGAACATCAATATGATTTGTCTTTGAATGATAAGTCGATTTCTTCGTTATAAAAATTGCACTCTGATTGTCACAATCTATTCTTATAGCTTGTTGTACCAACCCAACACATGAACACAATTTTTGTAACCATACTGCTTCCTTTCTTGCATGAGTGGTTGCCATGTATTCCATGTATGGCTGGGAATGGTACAATGGCTCTTCAAGGGCGTTCCTAGTAGCAAACCCATTCTTGAGGAAGACCACTTACTAGGGCACAATGTCAACAACCAAGGTGAAATAGGGAAAAAGGAATAATGTGAAACAGGGCAAAAGGAATAAGGTGAAACAGGGCAAAATAAATCTAAAGCAATTTAAGATACAACATACTCAAATGCCTCAAATATTGAAATGACACTCACCATAATACCCGACTTCTACCTCATGGAGCAAGGCCCAGTGCCTCTCGAAAGCTAACTGGTGTGGTGGATGCCATTTGAAAATCCTGACCTTTGTGGTGGTGATAAAGGTCTCCATCTCTGCAAATGGATAATGTTTGTCATGTAGTCTCTCAGCACTCCATATCTGCAACCTGAGGGCCTCGAGACATGATATCTTTAGTTATCCCATGAAATGGGGATAAAATATGGCTCCTACTTGGGGACATGTGTGTTGAGGAAAGATATGAAATGATCTTACTCAAGCATTTTCAGATCTTTCTTGGCTAGAGAAAGATAGATGGGAATAACACCCTATGTTTATAGCCATCAAAATTGGTATCCTAATTCACAAGTATTGTTTACAAGTGCTTAGACTGGTTTTTTTTATAAATAAAAGCTTGCTGAAAAATTCATTATTTATGTAACTTTATAAACATAACAGATGCTGAAATAAATATAATCAAAAGAGATGAGACATAAAGCAATCATTTATTTCATTCCAATTCATCAAAGAATCGTTCTCTTTACAAAATTTTCTGAGGAAGTTTTGGACCAAAGTCAAACTTAGACATCCCTAATGAAACATACAAAAGGACTTCTGATAGAAGGTAAAAACTTGAACTTTAAAAGCTGGATCAACTTGCCACAGATTGCTGCCCACTCGACTCTCTGAAAAACAAGTGTCTGAATGATGTAATTTAGCCCTGAATCTTGTTGTCTACAATAAGACCCTTAGTATGTTTCTCCTTCTATTCTCCACTTGTTCCTCCTTTTCCTTTTTCCTTTAAGCAAATTAGAATTGGTTGAAGTAGTTGAACTACTTCTTTAGTTAAGTTAACTAAAACTCAACCAACTTTTTAGTTAAGGGGGAAAACTAATAAAATCATAATAAGGGTTTTAAATAAATAATAACTAGTAGATGGGACCCCTTGTGACTCCCTTTAGTTATTTAACAATCATAACACAATTAGTTAATAAAAAAAACATCCCTCCTTGTGAGTCCCATCATCACTTCATATTTTGACAATTTATATCAATGATAATTGAAATTATTTCCAAAAATATATTACTCATATATTCAAAAATAGTGTGTTGTCCAAAATTTCAGAAGTCAATTGTTTTCAACAATTAATAAAATAAAAACTTAAAATCCATATTTTCCACTCTGGGAGGCAATATTTCCCTAGTTGTTGTTGTCACCTTTTGATCTCTCTATTTCTTTAGGTTGTGTGGAGCCTTTAGGCCTAATCTCACTGATCACATGAGAACAATCATCTCTCAAATGCATGCGGGAAGACACAGATTTATCAGAGTCATTTGAGGGTGAGGAAGTGGCAGCAGTGGATTTTCCTTTTTCAGGGGCATGGTGGGTGTTGGCACAGGGGCAGACCCAGGGTTAAGCTCTAACAGTGCACCAACAAGACCTAACTATTGGCCCTTACGACAACACCTGCGAAGTAGATGCAGTCTCACCCGAAGTAGCGATAGGGGGTTGCAGGACACAGGTGTCTACAACCAGAGGAAATGAAAAGTGGATCCAGTGCAACTCACACACATAGATATAGTTATTCCTTATATTCCTTAAGCCTACTGTGTGAACTATATCTTAGATATAACACAATATTGCATTGACAGTATACCAGAGATCAGAAGAACACAACATCAATCACACACAAAAATAAGATATACGTGATTCACCCTCTCCCTAGGGATACATCCAAAGAAATGCGCTTTATAATATATTAGATGAAAGCATACAGTTCCATCAGTGCTCTTAGATTGCAGATCTCTCTTTATTTCTCTTCTTATCTCTCCTCCCTACGCACCCAGCTGTAGGGTTGATCTTCGCACCCAACTGAAGATCTTACAACACAGACTTCTCTCACCACACAATACTTTTCTTTCAACAATAACAACAATCACTCATCATAACATAATAGAAACCATCTCAGGTCCTATTGAACTTTATTTATACATTACAATGACTCTCGGACAACCTTAGGCCAAAACCTAGGTGTCAAAACCCTAAATACCAAAACCCTAGATGTTTAAAACCCTCAGTCAACTTGACCCAGGTTTTCAGGGCTTCACCAACATGTCTTTCCTTCTTTCCTACGAGGTGTTCCAAAGCATCCATTGGTGGATTTTTTCGCATGATAAGTTGTCCACGATCCATCTTCCTTGTTGATCTGTCTTCCTTGATCTCCCCGTCCAATGTTTTGCTTTCTCTTACTTTGCTCCTTCTTTTCTTCTCTTTTGGCCACTTTGACCCAATCTCAGACAACTTGTCTTTCATGCAGTTTTCACTTCACACTTATTTCTTTAATATTCACAACCTTCCATAAAAAAGGGCCAACATGCCCCCAACACTCACATGTGACTCATCCCGAGGAACTTCAGGTCTAAACCTTATGTTTTTCTTCATCTTCAGACTGCACGGGGAAGCCTGTGATTTTTGTTCTTTCCCTCCCTTCCTTGCACAGACTGTCTTTTCTGTGTCTGGTACCCAGTTTCAACTGCACCTGGTACCTAGACCCTTCTTCTTGTGCTTTTACTGAGAGTTGTGAGGCAGCTGGTTGTCATGTACAATTTGAAATGGCTCCCATTCACCAAACCTTCCTTCCACTCTCCATTAAAAGTCTTCAACTGCGCATCTCCTCCTTCTGTAACATAATCAACCTCATATGGCCCAAGCCAGTGTGTCTTGAACTTCCCTAGATGCTTCATGAACTTGTTGTCATATACCAATACCAGATCTCCTTGCTTAAATGATTTCTTCTTGATGTGCCTATCATGATAGGCCTTTTCTCGTTCCTTCTGTACCTGCCGATGGAATCCTGCAATAAATCGATCTTCTTCTAGTTCTACCAACTGCGCAAGCCTCTCTTGAACAATGCCAGTGTCATCCATAACTGTGGATGATGTAATTCTAAGACTAGGAACCAAATATTCCACAGGGACAACTGCTTCTAGACCATAAACTAACTTAAATGGAGTCTTCATTTTCAACTTCTTGAAAGTAGTTCTATAGGTCCATAACACTACTGGTACTCTCAAATCCCAGTCATCCCTGTTCACACTACAAATATTTGTCAACATTGTCTCCAAGATCTTGTTGAAAGTTTCGACCATCCCATTCACTTGTGGATGGTAAGGAGTACTCTTCTGATGGCGGACTTCAAATTCCTGAGTCAAAGCTTCGATAGTCTTGTTTATAAAGTGTGTACCTTGATCGCTCATCAAGGTCTTCGGACATCCAAACTTGTTTATGATATCCTCAAATATAAATCACACAGCTGTAGTTGCACTACAGTCCTTAAATGCTCTTGCTTCTACCCATCTTGTCAAATACTTTGTCGTAGTGATGATGTATCTAGCTCCTATGCACTTCCCTAGTGGGTTTATAGGTCCCATGAAATCAATTGCCCATTTTTCAAATGCCTACAAAGTCATCTGCGGTTCTAAAGGCATCTCATCTCTTCAGGAAGGCTTCCCAACTCTTTTGCATGCATTGCAGGCTTTACAACATTCCTTGGAATATTTATGTAAAGCAGGCCACCAGAGGTCGGCTCTAAGAACCTTCTGCGTTGTTGATTTCCCTACATGGTGCCCTCCTATGATGCCTTCATGTGATTCTTCTAAAATCAGTGGTCTTTCTGCCTCCATAACACATCTCCTCGGGATCTAACTAGGTCCCATCTTGTATAGTTGTCTGGATATAAGTGAAAAATAAGTAGCGCGCACTACTAGTTGTTTCTTCTGGATGATTGTGTATTCACTAGGTGCCATTCATGTTGACAGGAACTAGACTATCTTAGTGAACTGGTCATCAACCCTTATGATGGCCAACAACTATGCATCTGGTAGTGTATCCTCCAAACTAGTAGGGTCCTCTCCATGCTCCAACCTAGACAAGTGGTCAAGTCCCTTGTTCATTCTACCTGGCTTGACCACAATCTCAAAATCATATTCCTGAAATAACAATAGCCATCTGCATACTCTTCTTCCCAACACTGGCCTGTTGACTAGGTATTTCAACGCAGAGTGATCAGTGAACATATTAAAATGTCCTCCCAACAAGTAGTGGCAAAACTTATGCAACGCATATACCATGGCTAAACCTTCTCTCTCAGTGGTGGTGTAATTTATCTCAGCTATTGAGAAATTCCTTCTAGCAAGGGATAATGGATGGTCAATATCTCTTGCTCCTGGTTGTGCTAACATTGATCCTAGTGCAATAGATGAATCATTGACATGCATGTGAAATTCCTTACTCCAATCTCGGAAAAACATAATAGGTGCAGTAACCATTTTCTGTTTCAGTGTGTCGAAGCTCTGCTGACATTCTGATGTCCATTGAAACTGACAATCTTTCTTCAAAAGCTTCTCCATGGTTGTTGTAATTTGTGCATAGCCCTTAATGAACTTCCTGGAGTATCCAATATGTCCCAGCACAGTGCATAGTTTTCTGACTGAGGTAGGGGGGGGGGTAGAGGTAGATCAACAATAATGGCAATCTTGGATGGGTCTACCAACAACCCCTGCTTACACATAATATGGCCCATCAGCACTCCAAAAGGTGAAAATAAGATGCACTTCTTTAGATTCAGGGCAATCTGAAATTTCCCGCACTTATCCAACATTAGTCTTAAACATTCAATATGATTCTGCAATAGGCAAAAAACAGTCAAATCATCAAAATATTCTTCCAAACATTTATGTAAAAACTCCTTGAACGCTTCGACCACCACCCTGGAAAATATGGTTGTTGCATTCTTCAATCTGAAAGGCATCACTGTATACTGGTAGGAACCCCATTCTGTTGAAAATGTGGTCTTATGGCGATCTTCTTTAGCAATCCCGATCTGGTGATAACCTGAAAATCCATATGTAAATGAATATACCTCCTATCCTCCCACATTATCTAATACTTCATTAGTGAAAGGTGTAGGGAATGGGTCATGCAAACATGCATCATTTAGCTTCCTGATATCCATAGAGATCCTAATCTCTCCCATTTTCTTATCTTGTACCACCATAGGACTAATCCATTCTAACTCTTCCATAGGTTCTATGATTCCTGCTTCCAGCGTTCTGTCTAGTTCAATCTTAACTTTTTCCTTATATTTGGGATTCAATATGTAGGGTCTCTGCTTAACTAGTCTAGCATCTGGATTAAAGGGGATCTTCATCTCTCCCATGGGCCCTTTAATTCCCTTCATATCAGTGAACTTGGTTGGGAACAAGTCCTGATATTCATGCAGTAGTTATGTGATCTTATCAATGCTGGCATCATCCCAGTAATCTCAGACATTAGCAAGCTTAGGTTCTTGCTATGTTCCAATGTTAACTTTCTTGATATTGATCGGTTGTGTACAATGAAAGTTAGTTCAACTCATGATCCTTCTACATCTCTCTGTCCTTCTGTTTCTATGATGTTCACATTCCTAGGATCATCATCTTCATTAGCATTGATATTGTAACATCCTTGCAATTTCTGAAGAGGTTCAGTCCATTCATCCTCTTCTTGCTCAATATGGGAGTTAGGTTCCCCCCCAAAGAATTTATGTCTTACAACTTGTGGAGCTTGATCTACTGAAGGGTATTGGCTTTCAAATGAAAATGTAGCTACAAAATTATGAGTCATACCATACCAATCTAAAGTGGTGAGGCGCAGTTCTTCTTGAAGATACCAATTGATGGGCGTTGTGTCCAATGTGTTGATGAATTTATGCACCCACTGCTCCTGAGGGATGCTGCTCCAGGCTTACTCACAACTTCACACATGGTATTTCAGACAACTTTGACCTGTGTATCTAACTTCACATCCTTTGACTTGTTCTGAAAAGTGCACTACCATCAAAGTGTGACATTGCATCCAGTTCGCGATGTTCCTTTTATGTGTCCCCCACCATATTTTTGGGGTTGATTTCAAAGCCTCATCCAGTGCCAACAATATCTGTTGTACTGGTACAACTTCTTCAAATTTTAACAAGAATTTTTTAAGTGATTCAAACCATCAAAGGTGGGCAAGTTACTTCTGTGCCAATCCAACAAACTTCCCTGGTCAATATGACACACCTCCACATAGAAACTTCATACATTTTTTTCTGCCAGTTCTCCAATGCTTCTTCTGATTCTGATGAGCATGCGTTTTCACTTCGCCAACTTGAATTCCCATCTGTTGTAGGATTAATGTAATCATGTTGTCTCACGGTCAATTTATATATATTCTCTAGATCATATGCGTGATATTCTTCTCTGATGGGTTATGTGTATCTCCGACATTCATTAGGATCCAAAGGTACAATGACCCTAAGGCCATCACCTTCAAATGTCATTCTTCCTTTCTTTAATTCAAGAACAGTGGAATTGTTGAAATCCCAATCAATTCCTAACAACGCAGGATAAGGACAATTATCATCAACTATCTCAATCACCTTGAATTCCACAAATGTTCTTACCTCGTCGATGTCCATAGGGAAATGCTCTAGCCTACCAAAGGGGCTTACTACCTATTGATTAGCCATCCTAAGCCTAATAGGGGAATAGATCAAGTTAGGTTTTCCCATCAATACCCAGGTCTGCTTCGTCATAACATTGACTTCTGACCCTAAGTCGAGGACAACATAATCTATGTCATAATCTCCAATTTGAGCATTAAGGTGTAGTTCCTTATTTGTCCTTCTCTTTCTAGATAGTTGATGTACTGCTTTATTTAGTAGAGGATCTACCCTTCTTATCTCATACTGTCTGATCAAATTTTGTTGTTCTTGTATGGATTTTTCATCCTTAATCAAATTAATTCAAGTACATAAGAATTCCATAAGCCTACTTACCTCTTTTCCTTCTCTGGGTGAAGTAGATTGATCGAAGGCCAGAGGAATTCCACATTCTCTCACTTCTAGTTGTGCCTTCGATGAAGAAGCCTAAACTCCTCCAAAACAAATTCTTGCTTCCTCAAATGTTTGTTTCTCTTTCTTTGGATCAAACTCTTGTTTCTTCTCTACATCTCTTCTAACTCCTGATTCTTCTGTAATCTTCCCTGGAGTCACAATGTCTTCTCCTATAGCAACACCTCCTCTATTGATAACAACAAATTTAGGATCCACTCCACGAGGTTATGTTGATATTATTTGTACTTGTTGGTTCCTTCCTCGTCTCTCCCGAAGTTTGGATAATAGCATAGGACAATCTTCTATGACATTTTCAAATGAGTTACAGTAATTGCAAGTGGTACAAGGGTTCTGACAGTCCCTTGCCAAGTGACCTGGCTGTGCGTAGTTATAACAAATGATCTGACCTCAACCTCAACCCATGCCTCCTCCTCATTCTCTTCCTCTGAATCCACCACGAGGGTTGAAGTTTCCTCTTCCAGGGGAGTTAAACTGCGTAGTATTTCCTTCTTGTTGTACTTTTCCTTGAATCTTATATGTGTCTCTTGATCTTTCATGAAAGAGGTCATAAGACCTACAATCTTTCTCATCATGCCCCACATATTTACAGAATGTGCGGTAAAGGTTGGTAGGTGTCTGGACATATTTTTTCATGTAATAACATTCTCCAGGGTGATGTATATTTCTGCATACCTTGCACCAAGGTAGAGTAACCTACTTCAGAGGGCTCGAGGCTCCTAAAGCCAAGTACTCATGAATAGAGGACAGTTCTCCTTTTCATGGCCCTCTGATTTGCATCTGATACACCAAATATCATCTATTTTATCTTTTCCCTTATCCTTTTTCATATCTTCGACTTGCAGTGATAAGCTAGGTTAGCTGACTCAAAATTTGACTCATACCTGAGCTGGACTCTCCAATAGGGGTTGATTCTAGTTTCATGGCCATCTCCAGCGCCTCAGCTTGGAAAGCGATCTTCTGTTGCATCACAGGGACTCTTATGTGTGGTAAGAGGGTAGCAACGAACCACTCTTTATTCTATTCATCTGGAATCTAAAAAATCAAATGACCTGTCAGGGTATTAAACCTCTGATCAAACTCACAAACAAGTTCATCTACTTTCTGCTTGATTTCTTTCAAATCTGTAATGCACTGCGACTTCGACTTGTGTTTCTTGAATTCTACAATCAACGCAGTCTTGATCTCGTTCAACGGTTTCGACTATGCAACTCCTTGGACGAACTTCATGTACCAACTCAGTGCGCAGTCTCTTAGGGTAGTACTAAACTGAGCTCTCTTAACAGCTTCGTCAGTGACATTATTAATACTCCATATAGCTTTGCATAAGAACCAATGCTAATCAGGATCTTCAGATCCATCTCCCCTAAAGGTGGGTAACCTCATCTTATCTGCCATAGATATTCCTAGGTTTCCTAACTGGGTATGTACTGAATTGCTAGTAATAGTGCTCTGAGTGCTCTGATAACTTAGGTTACTCTGGTTACTTAATGTTGTTAAAACAATAGGAGGCATAATAGTAATTACTTCAACAGTCTGCGCAGTTCCTGAAGTTTTCGACTCTTCTCGGCGAGGTTCTTCAATATTCCCTTCTTCTACCCTAGAAAAATCTAAATGTTCCTCATTCAGTAACTCGTCTTCTTCTCCATTGTAGAACCCTTATTCCTGTGCTGGAGGTTCATGATTCTTCTCAAACAATTTCACCATAGGAACTTCTTTGAATGCTCTCCCACTATACGTGTGTTTGACCTCTGTGTCGTTGTCGCTGTTTGAATTCTTGAACATTAGATTTTTCAATCTGACCCACTACTGTATATTCAAGATGTTCTTCTCATGAAATAGCATCTTTATCTTCAACTTCAATAAGTGTAAAAAATTTCCTCCTGTTCGCTTAAAGAAATATCTCTCTGCTTGGCTATATCATTCTACTCTATCAATAGCAAACTCAGTAATGTACCCTCCAATGGTACTATCAAACCAGTGATATACTACTCTTGACATGGAATTATAAACTCTCTTGACCTTCTTGATCAATGCTAACGTCCAAACCATAGGTGGTTTGAGTCTAATTTCAAACTGGGTATCTACTAATTTGGTTAGCCACTCGTATAGCTCCTGATGAATTCCTCCAAATAAAATCTCGTGTATATTAGTAAATATATACCTTCCTAACCAATCCTCTATACTAGGTTTAGGGTTCTTATTCTGAGCTTCGACGAAGTCCTTCTCTTTTTATTATATCCACTTTTGAATCTTTGTCTTTGATGGAAACCACCTTGACATTCCCTCAAGAAGATCCTGGTCCCGACAAAAAAACCATTTGTTGGCACAGGGGTAGACCCAGAGTTCAGCTCTAATAGGGCACCAACAAGCCCTAACTACTAGCCCTTACGACAACACCTACGAAGCAGAAGCAGTCTCACCCAAAGGAGCGATAGGGGGTTGCAGGACACATGTGTCTACAACCAGAGGAAATGCAAAGTGGATCCAGGGAAACTCACACACATAGATCTAGTTATTCCTTATCATCCTTAAGCCTACTATGAAAACTATATCTCATATCTAACACAATATTGCATTGACAGTATACCGAAGATCAAAAGAACACAACATCAATCACACACAACAACAAGATATACGTGGCTCACCCTCTCCCTAGGGCTATGTCCACATAATTGTGCTTTATAATATATTAGATGAAATCATATAGTTCCATATACGCTCTTAGATTCCATATCTCCCTTTCTTTCTCTTCTCTCCCCTACCTGTGAACCCAGCTGCAGGGTTGATCTTCACACCCAACTGAAGATCTTACAACACAGACTTATCTCACCACACAATACTTCTCTTTCAACAATAACAACAATCACTCATCATAACATAATCGAACCCATCTCAGGTCCTCTTGACCTTTATTTATACATTACAATGATTCATGGACAACCTTAGGCTGAAACCTAGGTGTCAAAACCCTAGATTTCTAAAACCCTAGGTAAACTTCACCTGCGTTTTCAGGGCTTCGCCAGTCTGTCTTTCCTTCTTTCCTACGATGTGTTCCAAAGCATCCATTGGTGGCTTTTTCTGCTTGTTGAGTTTTCCACGATCCATCTTCCTTGTTGATCTATCTTCCTCGATATCCTTATCCAATGGCTTGCTTTCTCTTACTTCGCTCCTTCTTTTCTACTCTTTTGGCCACTTCGACCTAATCTCAGTCAACTTGTCTTCTGCGCAGTTCGCGCTTCTTTCCTTAATATTTTCAACCTTCCATAACTAAGGGCCAACATTGGGCCTCGATTTATAACCTTTTTCTTGCATGGGAAGACTGTACTGGTGAGTGGACAAGGACGGCTTGGACAATTTGATTGATAGGTGGAGGAGCAGGTAAAGACAAGTTAGGCCAGCCATGATGTTGGGAGACTGTCGGGTGGACAATCTCTTTCCATCCGTCGTTTTCGAAGACTTTAGGTTGTAGTGAGACATGAGGAGGCATTGGGATATCAAAGACCTGTGGGGCTTGGAAGGGAGGCATTTTAGGCCTAGGTTGGACCACTCCTTGCCCAATCCAGTTAAAACATCCAGCTTGAAATAGTTGGCCTAACTCTTATGAGTCTGCATCAAAGTGTATAGAGAACCTTGGCCTTCTAGGGCCCCTATTCCAATTTCCTCTACCTCGATTACCCTAGACATGGCTACCTCTGCTGAAAAAGTTGATTTCTGTATGCATAATTGATTAGCAGACAATTTCTTTAACAACTATAAATGGAAAATCTTTTAAATATGAAATAAAATTTGGCTCATCAACATATTAGACTCATGCAATCCAATCCATACAAATCGTTTATTAGTTTTCAATGAGAAGGGGGTGAACAAGGGTTCTGGGATATGCGAGGGGTTTTATTGAGAGAAAAAAATTAAAATGAGGGGGAAAATATCATGATTGTTTCTCACATACATCAAACAATCAACTGTGTAGTAAACCAAAAGAATATATCACTGTAATTCACCACTGTGGTCCCTTAACTGTCATAATACATAACTTATCTTAACTATAATTAAATTTTAGGAACAGGGAGTGGGTAGTGAATATGGGAAGGCGATGGGAATTGTAATGAGCGAAAAGTGAAATAATGGTAGGGANTGTAATTCACCACTGTGGTCCCTTAACTGTCATAATACATAACTTATCTTAACTATAATTAAATTTTAGGAACAGGGAGTGGGTAGTGAATATGGGAAGGCGATGGGAATTGTAATGAGCGAAAAGTGAAATAATGGTAGGGAAAAAGAGTGAATAATGTTCGAAAAACCAATTAAGTAATCCATAAAAACAGTTATGTATTCAATACAATTATTCCAACACCAATTAAACAATTATTGTGGTCAATTAAACAATTATTGTGTGTTAAAACTTTTTCATTGTCCCACATTCACTTAACACATAATATAATTATACTCAGAATCGTCATGACTTTCACCCATATTGTTTAAAAGAATTATGTTTCTTTTCAATTCCTTCCCTTTTATTTAAAAAAAAAAATCCAAGGAACACATTGTTGCGCCTCTTTAATGAGCAAAACAAAGGTGCTTACAAGCTTAGTTGGGTTAGCTAAGAAAGATAACTGTAAAGGAAAGGGTTAGAAAAAGAAACATAAAAGAACAAGCTAAGAATTAAACTAAGAAATAAAAGAACAACTAAACTATTGAGCATAAGGACATAAGAACAAAAAACCAACAAGACTCATGTCACCAATGGAAAGGATTATATTAGTGAAAGAAAATACCAAGAAGAAAGAGGACTTTGGGTCCCTTCTTCCTCCAAGGGAGGGCTCTTGGACCCCCACAACTAAGCTCTTCTTACAACTTTGAAAGAAATGGTGAAAGAATCCCAAGTTAATCCACTCAAGAGGTGATATGAATTGCCCAAATGTAATGATGCTAGTATGCTCTTGATGAGAAAATAAGATTCCCCAAGAGAATAGTAGCAGTGTAACCTTGCAAATGAATTCCTTGAAAATGTGGTGCACCCATGGCCTTGTTTTATAGCATCACTTTGAGGTATTGTGCAACCAGCTTATAGTGTGAAAAGGGGTTATTTAGGGAATTTTTAGGTCTTTGACTAGCCACCCAGTCAGATCCAGCCGAGATTTGGATGTCAAATCAACTTGGAAGCTAAACCAGAAGTGGGTGGGAGGCTGACCAATGTCAGAAAAGCATCATTCTCAGGTGTGCACATATTTTAGCGACCACATTCATGCATCGTGCGCATGTGCACTTTTCGTGCGTTTCTGGTTTGCGCATGTGCAGGCGCGCCCTGTGTAGTCATAGCGCACCTTAATTTTATCACTGGTTGTATAGTTTTAGACCTTTTGGAAATGATTTTGTGGTAATTTTGGTCCATGGGTGACCTCATAACTGTTTGAAGATATTGGATTCCTATAACCATTTGCGGACGAAATTTCAGTGATAACAGATGCCCCCTGATGGATGAGGTTAGGAGAATACGTATAGCCAAAATTCATCAATGTTTCTTCAACTAAGAGTGTCGTTATAAGAGAGAGAAATAGTGAGAGTATCAAGAGTGACCCGTTGGAGGGAGAAGGGAACTTGTAGGACCCAACCTTCCATAAGTTGTGTAAAAATAAATTGTGTACAAACGAGGCGGCCATGCCCCATCCTTGTGTCATGTAACTCAAAAAGGAAGGGTGTTGCATAGTAACTGAAACTGTGTGTTGATGTAGACAACTGCAGCACCCTCAGGGACGATTATGATAAAGGCAGAGGACCATTCTGAGAAGGAACATACTCTGAACAGTAGGCAATGGCACCTGGAAGGAGTATCATAGATTCTGTAGGAATTGATAGCCCAACCAAGTTCATAGGTCTTCAGAAAATATATAAGAAATAACTGCAATAGTTGCAAAGTAAGACCCACTATAACATGAGACAATGTTGAAGTCAAATGTTACAGGGGTCAATGACAGCAGGGAGCAATTGTGGTTCTCCCTGTGTCGTCTGAGACCTCTCATTGGAAAGGTAATGAGAGTCAAGATATTGTCACCCTTCTGGAAACTGTGCTGATGTCGACAAAAAGGGGGACGCGACTCCAAGAAGCAAAGGGCTTCGTGAAATCTACTAGGTGAGGTTAGGAACTGAGGAGGTACATGGATGAAATCAAGATGTATGAAGACTCAAGACTTCCCTTGGTTGGGGGTATATGCGAAGTATAAGTGGCCGCAACCGTTCAACTAGGTCGAGTGTCAGGGGGACAACAAGACGTGGGATAAGTTGTGCCAGAGGCGCGACAAAGTGAACAAACTTAGAGAGCAGAGGTAGGTGGCCTATGGGATACTTGGAGTATATGGACGATGTCAACAGGGGTAGATGATAAGGAGTGCCCCAACCAAGGGCGACATGGGTTGTGTTTGCCAAAAAGGGAAGAAGGTCGCCAAAGGTGACGACAAAAAGATATGTAAATACTGGAAATAAAGGCTTTTTACATTTTATAAAGAATAATTTGGGATGAGTGTACAAACACAGAAACGGGTGCCCCAATTCCATATGGTTGGGCCAGTTAGGGTGCATTTTTCTTGGATAACTGGTGGAAGTTGAGGGCCCCATGGGTGGGTTTCTGTATGAGGTAGATGAAATGGAGGGAAATTTGTGGATGGGTAAACAGATTGTGGATGAAATGGAGGATTAATGATATTGCGGAGGTGTAGTCAAAAGAGAACCTAAAGAGATAATCATGGGAGTCCATGGGGAAAGCTAGAAAAATGAGGAGAATGAGTATGTGGCTAATTCATGACATGGTGTAAGACTATTGGGACTCCCATCCCTAAAGATTTGAAAAAACAACATGAGTGTCAAAGTGCCAAAGGGTACTATGAATGGGACAACTCATGTGGGGGAGAGTGCTGCTGGGTGACAGTACCCAAAATGCAATGGAGGTGGAGGTACTGTAGAGCCGGATATGGGGATCCTAAAGGAAAATTTCAGAGGGTGTGATTGGAGATGCAATTGAGATTCAGAGGGAATGATTACATGCCAGTGTTGATTATATACCTGAAGGGGTTGCGCTGATGTATGATGACCAAGCACCTGCACACATGAAAACCAAATACCCGACGTGAACAATATTTGAAGAGAATCGAACATACAAGCATTTATTTGATAATTTTGAACATGAGCATGCGTACCTGGACTGGGTATGAAAAAATGGCACCCCGAGGGCTAAGGATAAAAAATGGCCCAGGGATTGTCTTGATGTAGATGATGGGATGTTGATCTTGTGGCTGAAGACGGATTGAAAAACAGACACCTAGAGCTCCCGAAATGGTGTTTGGAATTTTGGTGGAAAGGCCTATATATAGCTGTAGGGCCCACATTGCCACCTCATTTGTACCTGTTGTCAGAGTGATTGGACGAGATATATTCAGAGGAGATTTGGAGATTCTGGGAGAACGAGGCATCTGATTCAGGACCAACAAGCTTCAAGTTAGTGGTCTTATTGTCTTGGATAGAATTAGGTTTCCTCTTTGTGGGCAGGGCCTGTACGGAGGGTCGTACAGGGGGTTTTGTGGGTGTGGGCCGCCCAGTGCACGGGCGATCCGGAAATATACGAGCATGTGTGCACGCCTTTTCTATGATAACCTGCACATGGGTGTTCCCTAAGGGGGGGGAAAGGCACACATTGTATGCACGCCTATTAGCTAAACAATCGCGCATGGGTACGCAGTGGTGTAGCAGACAAGCGCGCTGTGATTCGCGTCTGTGTATGTGACAGGGGTGCATGAAGGCGTCGTTGTATGGCAGACAGGCACAAATTCATGCACGTCTATGAGATGAACAGGTGCGCATGTGTGCATGCCTGTGGGGTGAACAGGCATGCATGTGTGCGCACCTGAGAGGTAAACAGTCACGCCTTGGAGGCAAGGTTGACGGGTGCAAAAAACTCATCTTTTTGGAGATTTTCATGTGTTTTATGTTCGAGATGGATGATCTAGGACTGTATTATGTGGTTGTAGGTGATCATTGGGATGATGATAGTCCACTAGTGAGAGCGGGACTGGTCACAGCTGAGGGAGTCCGTGACTATTGAGGAGTCGGCGGTTCATGCCACTTTGGTAGCCTGTGGGCTGCTGAAGTTCTTTGAGTGCCCTTTGATACGGGCTCAGGAGTATCTTCTTCAGTTTTTGATCCAGATGTGGAGTCCAGATCTGCATTGTTTTATGGTGCGGGGAGAGCAGCTAGCCTTCACTGCGGTGGAGGATGTGTACTTTCTGAATGGGCTCCCTTTTCGAGGGACGCCCTTACCAGCGGAGCCTGTATTACCCGGGGATGGGCAGTTGGATACCTTGGGCCGAAGGTATTGTTCGAGGGAGGAATTTATGTTAGGTTGCGTAGTGAGTATCGGGGCTATGGATGCTTTAGTTCATTGCTGTGTAGTAGCAATAATTGTGAGGGTATATGGGTCCCTCGCGACTCAGTGGATCAGTGGTGGTCAGCTGAGGATTATGGGGAGGGAATTGGTAGGAGAGCATTTTTCCTGGGGCTTGATGCTGCATGCGAAGATGCTAGGGCAGCTTGACAAGTGTCGGACTACAGACTGAGGGGACTTTTCCTTTGGGTCCATCTTGGTGGCATGGTTTTTGGAGAGGGTGTCGATGTTGTGCCCTAGGGTTTTATTGGGCGCACCTGGTGCGCGAGAGCCATGACTGAGGCGGTGGTCGATGATTTTGATTCGCCACAGTGGTGGTGAGGGTGGCCATTTTTTCACGGTCGAGGCTGCACAGGTGTGGAGACATATGTCGCAGATCATACTGCAGTATCCATATTGTGGGGTTGATTTCTGGGGTGATCCAGATATGGTGTTACCTCTAGGAGAGGTTTTTGATCACGGAGGTATGTTTGTGATTTGTTTGATATGTTGATATTTGAGATAGTATGAATTATATATCATGTATATATGGATGTTGATGCTATCTTGTGTTTGTTTGTATGTGAAGATGTGGGACCTCGTGGGTGTGAGGTTGAGTTGATGAGAGTGTCAGCTCGTTAGGATCTAGTGAGACCGTCATGGGGAGAGCCGTGGGTTGGAGAGAGACGTCAGCGTGAGGATGTTGGGGTGAGACTAGCTGGAGATGAGAGAGCATCTAGGAGACATCGTTTTGATGACCTTGGTGCCAGGCCATCGCATGCTCCTCTAGCGGAGGCCGGGGGAGATTTTGAGGATATTCGCTGCCGCTTGGAGGCAGTGCTACAGGGAGTGTCTGAGGGCATGTGGTCACGCATCCAGGATGAGGGCGTCTTGGAGAAGTGTGTGGGAGTTTTGCTGACATGGCAGACTATGGTGCGGCGAGCAGAAGTAGCAGGTGTTGTGATGACCGAGTGGTTACCTCCAGGTCCGGAGGGACCGATAGTGGGTGGGGCACCGTCGCCTGAGGGAGGGGTAGGAGGTGGTTCTCTAGAGGCACCTTGAGTGTCTCTCTGTGTATTTTTGTATACTGTATATATGCTAGTGAGCCCATTTTGGTGTAGTGACACCAGTTTTGTACCGAGGTGTTTCACTGGCATGCGGGTTTTGTATACGATGTATTTTATGTGTAT
>SNQJ01S0130212.1:24479-37166 GCA_010110895.2 Picea sitchensis
AGTCTACATAACCACTATGCAAATGATAATTATACTTAAAGCTATATTTATATATGTAATCAATATTTAGAAAAAGTAAGACCAACACTTATATGATTATACATGTGTGCAAATTTATAATAAAAACTATAGAAAGAATCATATTAAATTTATTATATAGCTTAGTAATTGAACTACTGTAAGTAACATTGGTAATCCTTTCGAACAAAGGTAAAAGCATAATAAGAATAATTTCTTGGACAATTATAAGGAGGACACCAATATTAGGGTTAACATCTCAACTTACATTTGAGATATTGAACAAAACAACTTATTTACCTATTTACCATAGAGGCTGCAAGAATGCAATGACAACACAAGGAGGGTTGTTGGGAATCATCCCTTGAGAGTCTTAACTTGGGAGCTTAACTTGTCATATAGAGAAAATAAAAAGAAAATGGATATATTTAAAGAGTAGTGTTTTTCACATTGGTTTAAAATAGAATAAGAATAATAGTAATGTGGATATATTTAAAGAGTAGTGTTTTCCACAATTGTTCAAAATACAATAAGAATAATAGTAATGTTGAAGGGGTAGCACAATAATAGATTGCCATATTTAAAAAAACAATATTTTTTTTGTGTGTGGTGATGTTACAAATGGTATAAGAGCAAGGTCCAAACCCTAGGGTTTTATGGGATCAAACCAAAAAAAAGAGAGTTGTTGCATTATTAGATTATGCAATCATTGTAGAGTTGATAAAAAAAAGATCTTAACATAAAAATTTGTTCTGCACTTATCATAAATAATAACAAACAAAATGGTTGAAAAAATTGAGAAAATAACTATCAAGCAGAAAGTCTATTTTGCGGGAGAATTTGTTGTTCACCTGTTGTAGTGAATTTGTTGTTCACCTGTTGTAACTGCTCAATCTGTACCTGAGTCCAATCTAGTTGTTAGATCTGGTTCGTCGCATGGTTATCCTTCAACTTTAGTATCCACTCTTGTAGTAGATGCGGAAAATCACAGAAAAAGACTTCTTGTAAATCAATAAACACGTATTTATCTAGATATTTGTGAGGTGTGATTCTAGGGTTTCTATTGTCTTTTTGGGCAAACTCTAGCTCTTTGGTTCTCAACCAACCTTCAATTTTTTCTTTCATGGGGTTCGAAGGTCTCAACATTCCCTTCTAATGGCTCACTGGTCTTCTTGTTTCGCTCATTCTTTTCTCGTTCAATCTATCTCATCTACTCAGTCCTCTGTTGTTCCTTCTAACACAACAATGGAAACATTTGTTGGTTTAACTGCTTCCTTTTACTTTCTGAGTTATTGACCCAGGGTTCATGTCTTTTGGGTTTCAAACAAAGCCTCTAAAACTATCATCCCTCCAGGTAAACGAGAAGGCAACACAATACATAGAGTGCACTGTGCACTCTCACCCGAGATAGCTTTAAATGGGTGGTTGTAAGACTCATATGCTTACAACCTAGGATTGAGTATGAGATAGGGGATTATTAGTATGAGCCATCTACTACAAATCGTGATTGCAATCTAATAGTACTCACGGGGGTGCATCTATCCTTCACAGTTTATTTCGCGAACAACATAATCGTTTTCCATAACAATGCATTAACTCATTCATTAAACATAACAATTAACTGCTAAAATCAAATAAACATATACATGCATTCATCACATTACACAGATATTACCGTGGTTCACTCCCTCCTAGGCTACATCCACAAATATTTGGCTCTTGGCTCTATTTTATGGTAGTTCTGCATCTCCAGTGTTGCGTGCTTACAATTCCCTCTAATGGGTAAGATCTGTATGAGGTGAACTAGATCGTACCAGGCTCCACAACCTGCGACCTAATCCTCAGATATTCCTTCTCTCCTTTGTTATAGCTCAACAACTTACAAGATTGAACCATAACCATATTACATAATGCATCAACTCATACATAGCTATGATAGAACATTACAAAAGATGAATTAACACAAAAGAGAATCCTCCTCTCTATGATACCTTTGTATTTCTATTTTTATATATCGGCCTCTTTAGCCATTTTACAATGTATTACCAAAAACCTAACCCTACCGATGTTAGGTCTTCCTCCCATGCACGCGTGTTGTTCTTCATCCAATTGTCATTTTCCTTGGGCACACTTTCTTGCATGCATATGTGTTGTGTTACCTTCCAGTTGTTACTTCCATTTTTGCATGCTTTCTTTCCCACGATCATCCTTCTTTCCACTTCGGCCTGGTGCCAATAAGGGATATTGGTACCAGTTTGTTGGGGACTGTGGAAGAGTTACAGATCAGCTTATAGTACAACGGGCCAGCTACATGATCAGAGGTAAGTATTAAGTTTTATGGTTATGGTGTTATGGTACATCCATGGTAATGATAGTATCTGATATGATACATCTTGGTGATATTGAAGAGCATGCTTGAGGTATGTCTTTGTCATCTTTGGTTTATGACTTGAGGAACATCATTGGATGCAAGGTACATGTTCTTTGAGGTCTACTTCATGAGATACATTGTTGGTTCATATCTTGGTTTATTGGCATATGGTGTATGGCATGATATGGTATATGGTTGAGACACGTGTTATGATGCATGGTATATACATGGTATGGTACAAGATTGTTACATGGTATGGGGTTGATGTGCATGGTTGATGTGCATAGTTGGGACATGGTATGATACATGATATGGTACATGGTTTATGTGCATGGTTATCACATGGTATGGTTTTGAGGTGCATGGTTGATGCTCGATTTGGTACAGGATGGGGTGCGTGGTTGATGCATGATTTGGTACAGGTGTTGGTGTGCAGTTGATGCACTTGTTGATGGTCCAAGTTGAGGTACAATTCAATGCATGGTTGATACATGGTATGGGTTGGTACTTGGTTGAGATACATATCTTGTGATAGTATGTGGTGATCTTGGTACATGCATGTGTTGGTGTCGTTGAGCATATGGTTTGAGATATTCTCTTGGTGATCTTGACATGAGTTGCATGCAGATGAGAGTGGATCTGGTTTCATGGATGAGACAGTGATTGGTTAGACATGTTGATGTGACAATGGTAGATGTGACAATGATAGCGACAATGACAGTGACAATTGGTCTACACTTATACTCCAGAACGACGAGAGAAGGCAAGGAAAGGGGGTTGTAGCCTCCTTTCGGTTGGAGCCGGAGAATCAAGGAATTGGAGCATCCTTCAGGTTGGAGCCTGAGAGCTAGGTGGATGTAGCCACATTTTTGTTGGAGCCAAAGAACCCACGGTGTTGTATCCTCCTTCTAGTTGGAGCTAGACAATTGAGGAGTTGGAGCTTCCCTTCGGTTGGATCCTGAGAACCTAGGAGGTTGTATCCTTCTTCTAGTTGGAATGATATAATTCAAGGAGTTGTAGCTTCCTTCAGGTTGGAGCCTATAAATAGAGGTTTGTAGCCTCCTTCCAGTTGCATTTGGAGAACTAGGAATTTGGTGCTTCCTATAAATGAATTCTTGATATATATAAGAAAACATTCCATGGGTTTATCTCATTTGGGTTTCGATGTAAATGTTGTTGTATTGTGTTCTTTATGCGATGATAATGTGATGTTGATTATGATTACATGCTTATGATATATATATATATATATATATATATATATTGAATGGAATAATAGATGATAAATTGTTGAACATTTTTGATAAAGTGAAAGAATATATATTGTGGTTAAAAGTGGTATAAAATGCTCATACTGATTCACCCTCCCCCATTAAGTATTCCAGATATTAGTATCAGAGCAAGGTTCCTTTAGGAAATATTTTAACCTCTTGAAGGATATCATGGAATATGATAAGAAAGGAGTACCAATGTTCGTTATGAATGGAGTACAATTGTTCAGTATGAATGGAGTACCAATGTTTAATTGTCAGTATGGTTTGGACTATGAGTTATCTAGCAGAAGGAAGAAAGTATTTTTACCGACACATGGATATGTTGTTTAGAACTCAATTGTTGCATGATACAATTCCATAAAGAAACCAAATACTACAACCAAGAATGAATTAAAGAAGAAAAAAAAAATAGAAATGTATTTCATCATGGAAGGTTTACCTGATTAAGTAAAGGACAAAGTGGGAAAATTTTCATGAGCTAAAGAACTCTGGGATAAGCTACATAATATCTATTCTTCTCCCATCACAGAGTCAGATATTGCTAAAGAATATAGAGGTACAAAAAAAGAGGTAATATGTTCATCATGTCAGACATATTCAGAAGAAGAATAGTTCGTAATCAACATAAGTGATTTTTTTTCTTAAATTGTGAAAAGCGCAAACATATTGAAATTGAATTCCCTTATTTGAAGATTGAAAGTGATGAGACAGAACATCCCATTGAAAGAGAATAAAATACTGAGATTGAAAAGGAAAAGGATCTTTAAACAAAATTAATCAGTGATATGGATGAGCTAACCAAAGAAAGGAAGGAAAACCAATCACTTGAGGAACAATTAGACAAGAAGAATTCTCAAGAGCATTCCAAAGAATCCCAACAGGTCATCATGAAACTAAAATCTCATCTCGAATAATTCACAAAGATTTAAGAACCATAAAAAAGTTAGATAGAAGCATTAAGAAATGAATGAATGAAAGAGAAGCAATATTTGGAAACAGAAAGAAAGGAAGAATAAAAGAGAGAGAAGATTTTGAGAGACCATCTTAAAGAAATAACTAAATTCTTAAATAAAATTGAAGTAGAGTTTGGTAAATAATAAAGAAGACTTGAAAAGTAAAACATATCCTTGAAAATCCAACTTGAAGAATCAAAGGAAACAAAAGAAGTAATGAAGATTCAGATGATGAAAAAAGAAGAAGAGGTTGAGAATCTTGAAGAAGAAGTTTTCACATTGATAATTAAAATCATCAATATCAACAATAACATTGAAGAGATAGAAACATATGCATCAACAGTAGAGAATGAAGAGATGCATTCCAATTTTTCAAAAAGAAAAATGAAGAAAAGTGTAAGAATTATGCAGAAGTACTCAAAGGAAGAAATCATGGTAAAAGAGAATCAAATAAGAATAAGTATAATAGAGATAAATATTCAACAAGACCTACCACATTCGAGAAGCAAAGAAGTTTCAACCATAATGAAGGGATCCATAGAAGAGAAGATCATGATCAAGCAAGGAAGGAATCCAGAAGGACTACACAACAAAAAAGATCATGCATTCCTAGGTATGTAAATTTATTTTATGGTCATTGTTTTTATTGTACTAACTTTGGAAATAAGGTTGTAGATTGCAGGGCTTATGAAAGAAATGGTGAAGCACAAAATGTGTATGTGGCCCCACATAACATTGAATGTTACAAGTTCCATAACTATGGACACATAACCTGTTATTGTAGAAGCATGATGAATACTTCTTTTAGGAAGAACACTGATATTAGATATAAGAAGGTTTGGAAAAGAAAACAATAACATGTAAAGGAAGATCAGATGAATGAAGGAGACCCAAAAGTCATACCCTCAAGATTGGAAATGGTAAAACATGAAAACAAACCTATAGGGAAAAACAAATATGTCAGATATAGGAAGGTTTGGAAAAGAAATGAAAAATAATAAGAACGGGTGAATAAAGATCAAGTCTGAGAGATCACATAACTTGCAGTGGTACGAGAAATAAAAGAAGAGAAAGTGAGTAAATAATTGGTTCAAGATATTGTACTTTCGGGAATTGTAGTGCAAGATAAATCTACATGGAGGACGGAAGAATTCAGAGATCAGAAAGATGATGAGTCTACAGAAGAAGGAGTATATTACTATGCATCAGAGTGGGTATTTTTCTGAGACATCCGTCTTCGATAATCCCAACAAATATGTATGTTAAACAATGGATTCAATGCATTAGGACAGATAGATCAAAGAACCATCCTTCGAGCAGTGTTTGAAGAGACATATTCAGAGTAGTAAGATAGTATAAGTACAAAGAAACAAATTGATCGATTGAGAAGTAGTGTTCCCACACAGGTATTAGTTGGAAGACAAAAGTTTATGATTATATTTCATGTATGTATTTAGGCAGGGATATATTCAATACAGGTTGTTCCATACATATAGAGTTTGATGAGAAGATAGATCAAAATAGTGGACATATTTGATTCAGTCTGATAAATAGGAACATGTGATGATCAATTGTAGTATATTTAGGAGAATCCTTCGTAGTAGTATGGTGATGGATGAGTCAACATTGTGGACAATTGAGTAGCATATTTATGGACAATTTGTGACATGTGGACAGAGATGGATTCATGAGATGTTTAGTAGTTACAAAAATCATGGGTCAGAGAAGATGTATAGCAATGTATTTATAATTACAATCAGTGGAATCATTTGGGATCAATTGGTCATAGAAAGGAAAGTAGTAAAAGGAACAACAAAAGAGGGAAAGAGAAATTGTTATTAGAAGCTATATCATCAGAATGAAATCATTTGATAGCATGGTCAAGTCAATGTGACAAGTGATTGAAGAATCAATTTTTGATTGTTTTATATATATAGATATCAGTGAATTGCATGAGGAAGCACCAATGAACAATAAGTATCACTGGAAGATAGGAAAGGGAAAATGCAAAGGTATCCCTACATGGATTTACACAACATTGTCTAGAGAAGTTAAGTCATAAGAGAGAGAGATCAAAAAAGGAATATTAGTAGCATACATATAGGGAGACATACCAACTAGGGGAGATATTATTTTACCCATGATTGATTACAGCATGTACAATATAAGGAGGAGGCATATTGATAGGGGAAGTTAACTTATGGTCAAAGATAAAGAGAAAAAGTAGATGCATGAAGATAGGGGGAGCATCCCCAAGGGAATATACCCTTTTCCAATTGTGTCAAAGGGGGAGATATGGAAACATTGATGATGAGCGATGACCACAGGGGGAGCATGAGCATGAGTATTTCCATGTCTAAGTTTTTCCATCAATGTTGGTGTTTCCATCAAAAACAAAGCAGGATATTGTTGGATAGTTGGTTTGGACAGTTGGTTTTCATTGATGTCAACCCTTGGAGAGTGATCTTGGAGATTGATGCCAACTCTTAGAGATTGATGTCAACCCTTGGAGAGGTCCAGATATGTTGGAAACTTGATTGACACTTGTATGATCGATATTGATTGTGAGTTAGTTGTATAGATATGATGTAGTCTACATGTAGCTCCATAGGTGTGGTTATGGCACCCGAAGTTGATTAAGTAATATGGACATGAGGGATAGAGAAATTACAAGTAATAAAATCACCGATGGATAGTCCTTATCGTGCATTTTTCGATGATATGTGGTACGCCACATGATTCATCACAGTTAGTGAGATATGGCATTGTAAAGTTGGAATCCCCAAAGAGTAGTCAAGAAACCCCTAATTGGTTCCAAGTCTTAGTCAAAGGGTAAAGCGATTGTAAAAAGAAAACCCTAAATTAAGGAGAGAGGTTACTATTAAAAAGTATATAAAGACATAAATAAGTCTCTCATAAGTACACTCACACACTTACAATTGAATATGTATCTTGTGAATTTTATGGTATAGTATAAAGATATTTTGGCTAGTTTGTGATGATTTGTTATTGAGATTGTGAAGGAGGATCGAAGGTGAAAGTCTTAAAGTTTTAGCAAGCTTGGGTAACCCTAGTTTCTAAGGTATATGTGGGTTTCAGGTTAGCAGGATGGGGATGTACCTAGGATGTAGTGGAGGAAAGCACGGATATTTGTGAGTTGTAGAAGAGCAAGTCGTGTATATGTAAAAGGAATAGTGAAAGGTTGTGAAGTGATGTTGGTACCAGGCTGTTGAGAATTGCAGAAGAGTTACAGGTCAGTTTTGAGTACAACATGTCAGCTACAAGATCATAGGTAAGTATTAAGGGTTATGGTTATAGTGTTATGATACATGAATGGTAATGATAGTATACAATATGGTACATCTTGATGATCTTATGGTAGATTGATTAGAAGAATCATTGGAGATATTGGTGTATGGTTTGGTTACATGTTATGGTGCATACTTAAGGATTGGTATATTTTGTTATGAGATTGCATCTTGGTGATATTGGTGATATTGAGTACTTGAATACAAGGATTGATCCATAAGAATTCAACACAGTGCAAATGAAAATCCTAGTAGTTAAGGCTGCATACTATCAACTAATTGCCAAACACTTATGCAAAATGGGCACAAATAGCATCTTCAGAAGATTTGTGCTAGAACATGAAAGACCAAGTCTTTTAGCAGAAGCCCATGACGGAATATCAGGAGGACATTACACAAGAAAAGATACCGTACAAAAATTATTGTGCATGGGACTATGGTGGCCGACTATTCACAGAGACTCAAAGGATTACTGCCAGGAATTTGATGTATGTTAGAGGGTTGATAAATTGAATAGATGGGATGAGATTCCCCTGCGACCACAAGTAACTTTGCAGGTATTTGACAAATGGGCCATAGATTTTGTGGGACCAATTAACCCACCCGCAAAAAGGTCATGATCAAGCTACATTATACCAATGACGAAATACCTGACAACATGGGTGGAAGCAACACCAGTAAAATATTGCAGCGCAGAGACAGAAACACACTTCCTGTTCGAATAAGTGATCACTGGATTTCGTTGCCTTTGGATTCTGATGACTGGCCAAGGAACTCACTTCATTAAAAATACTATTAAGGCTATGACTAAGGAATTTGAAGTTCATCATCAAAAGACTACACCATATCATCCTCAAGCAAATGGAACAGTGGAAGCCTTGAACAATATCCTTGCAAATGCACTGACGAAGATCTATAACATTAATAGGGATCATTGGGACATAAAGATACCAACAATATTGTGGGAATATAGGACCACATGTAATAAATTCACAGGATAAACACCATTACGATTGGTATATCGATAAGAAGCAGTCGTGCCACTGGAGTTTTTGGTCCCATTCTATGTGTAGCAACAATTATGAACATGATAGAACGAGGCACAGTACAGGATAGGCTGAATCAAATGATGATAATGGAGGAATATAGGATTCTATCAAGGTATCACCAAGAAGTACATTAAGAAAGAGACAAATCTTGGCGTGACAGACATATCAAAAGGAAACGTTTCAAGGAAGGAGACTTAGTTTTGATGTATGACAGTAAATCCCTTCACCATCCAGGAAAACTTAGAATGCATTGATTAGGACCATACAAAGTAAAAATTGTTACAGATGGGGGAGTTGTACAGTTGAAGAATTTAGGAGGCACAAAAATCATAGGGATGATCAATGAGAGTTGACTGAAGATGTATAGGGACAGTCGATCCCTTTGCACTTAAACAAAAAAAAAAAAATTGCAATGTGCTAGACATCAAAAGAGAACAATATAGGTATAATGCACTGAAAATAAAATGAGCGCGCACACTCGACAATGCTATCCCAACAAAGACGAGGCCAATGGTCACTACAAAGCATAAACAACAAGAAATATGGATACAAAAAATGAAGCACCAATAGACGACGACTATCAAAATTGAATAACAGAAATGACTGACAAGACGCTGCATTAATCACGCCAAATGGTGACAGCAGGAGAAATCAATGGAAAGTACATGGGAAGTGGAAATTCAATTAAAACACAATCACAGTAACGTCTCCGAAAAGTTCACACAACTCCAATACAAAGCAAGAACGCGAGAGTAGAAATTTTATTGTGAAATCAGAAAAGGAATAGAGCGATAGAGCATACGAAGCAAAGAGTTAATATTGGAGAGGTTTCAGAGGCCACTGAGATCGACGAATAAAATCCTTACCACTGTGGCACCACCCAAACAGGGAGAATCGATCCAGACTGTCAGACAACCTCGAAGTAGCGTGAGAGCACCACTTTAGCCACAAGGAAGAGAACAACAACCTCCTTAGCCTCTAGAAGTCGTCAATGTGGATGAAATCCCTTCGTCATATATAACATTAGGAATCCCTACAACCATCGTGGAGGAAACCCAAAGGAAAACACCAGTGGGCATGGACATTGATTTGCAGGAAGAGGCACAGACCAACAGACTGAGGATGTAGGCAACCAATTGTACCTTGAAAACCCTGAAGAAGCCCCAAGAACCAATGAGATGACCCCAAACCAGGAGGAAACGACTGCGCTGGAAAGGTCATATACAACCATGCTAGAACAACCACAGGAGGGAACAATGGAAGATATCAGTGGCTTACCAGATGAGTATGCAAAAGAGAAAACAATAGAGGCTAGAACTTCAAATCAACCAAAACATAGGAAGGGCAAGCAGGAGGTACCAAAGTCACTCCGCATGAAACCACCACATCCATTGTCTTGCCACACATTCCATAAGGAGTACGTATAACAAAAAATATGTTAGGCCACGTAGATAAATTGAGGTACTCATACCATGACATGACAGACACAGACAAGTTCCCATAGTTCTCCAAGCAAGTATACCTACAGACAGTGGGTATAGGACCCTTTGGAAAACCAATTAATCAACCAATTTAGTGGGCAATGAGACTAACCAAAAACAAGATTCTAGGCCTGTTGGACATTCCGCACTTTGGGAGGGGCCATTATGAAAACAACTGTGTTAAGCAGCTACTGGTAGTTACCCATGGTGGATACCTGTGGTTGGAAGAACTTGTCTCAATATTGGTAGAGATTATTGCATACATCATAGGGCTTCCATCATAGGGTGAGGATCCCACACAGTTCCTTGAGGAAAATATGAAGGATAAATCATTGGTCGAGGAAATTAAGAAGAAATATGGTACTGAAAGGGGGTCGCGAAGAATCATCATCAAGTGTATTAGCAACGCAACGAAAAGAATGGCCACAAACATTATGGCATGCAAATTACTCAGGCAATTCTGTAAGGAGGAAGTCCCAGTCGGGGTTGTCACAACTACAGTATAGTGTGCAAACCCCTTATTCATTGAACTTGTTCCCAGACGACTGCAAGGATGCCCAAGATCTGGGGACATAGTTTCACTATTCATGACTACTCATCTTGATAGCCTTGATCGGATGGAAGCAGACAAAGTATTCATTCTTTTCCACTAGACCCAATCCCTGCCATAGAGCGTGATACTTATCATTGGGGTCTATTTCGAACCCTAAGAACAGAAAGGCGAATGCAACAATGTTTGAAGGATATCACAACAAACTATAAGAAAACATCGCCAACACTTGGAGGGTGACACTGGAAGAAATTGCACAGTATCAGAGCATAGCCAACTTCAAAGCCACTTGACATGTGATGTGGATCCAGGCACGGAAATATCCCAACAATCAATGGCTACAACTACACTACTCCATCAAGAAGGCGGACACAAAGATGACCATTAAGAATTGGGATGAAGAATGGAGGATTTGAGTCCTCAATTGATAAATACTTGTAGAAATATAGGAGGAGGAGGTAAGACAAGTTCAGACACATGCTAAAGAGATAACAGTGCCCAAGAAACCAAGGACAAGTTAGAACAAGACACAACATATAACAGGGAGGACATCCAAGACATGCACCTAAGCGGAGAAGAAGAACAACACACAGGCGCCACAAGTACAATAGAAACAGGTTGAGAAAACACATGGGACCACATAAAGTGATACTCCACATGAGAAAGGCCAGAGTAAGAGGCCATTCATCCATATAGGGGGGTTGTGCAAGAAGGTGAAGCCACACAAAATACCCCCAGAGTACAGGATCACCAAGGACGATGCAGACATGGTGGCCCAAATAATCCAGGATCGCATAGTCGAGGATTTCGATAATGTTGCGTGAAAAAAGGGATAGAATTGAGGAAGGGATGACATACATGTGAAAACACCTCAAGGAACTTGGAGAAGCATAGGCATCCGGTAACAACATAGGAATGGTTCCATCAGCATCACAAAAAGGAGAAAAAGTTGGATCAAGCGAGCAGGACAAGATCCAGACGCCAACATAGACGAGCTCGACATTTCACATCACACCCAACATGATGCGCATGGATGAAATCATGGGGAAGAAACCCCTAAAGGAATTGGCTCAAATACAGTTGGTATTGATGCAGATACCAACCAAGGCCTTGTATAAAATGGAAGTTAGTGTCACACATGAGGTACAGTCTCGTGCACACACACATGCAATGGAATTGCACCAGGCAAAGGACCATCGAGATGAGAAGGAATTTTTTCTTGAGTAGGCTAAGCTCAAGACCAAAGATGAGAAAGACCGCACAGATAGATTGGATCAAAAATTTGTTGTAGCCTATGAGAAAATCGCAAAGAGCGCGCAAATGGCCGAACTCACGGTGACACAGAATATTGATCAGATTGTGCAAACAATTGATCAATACAAAGAGGAGATCAAGCACCTTCGGGAGCATCTCACAGTTACCAATCCACCAGAGATGAAGGAGCAGAGGAAGTAGGAGGCAATAATGCAGATAAATGAAATAGAGCGACAATTCCATGCGGCGACTGACTTGTTTGAGAAAGAAACACAACTTTTGATCCGGATTATTTTCGGCACGAAATGAGAGCGGAGATATAATAAAGAAATGCACATAGATATTGCAGATATTCAATAATATAACAGAAATGTATCAGAGATGCAACCATAAACATAGATATACAGTAATACACGTTTTCTATTAATC
>SNQJ01S0130212.1:37176-63118 GCA_010110895.2 Picea sitchensis
TATTATATCTACGATTTTATATGAGCAATTTTTATTTTCCTAAATAGCTTGTTCATATTTTTATGTAAATGAGTATTTCTCGACTCAAAAGTATGGTGAAGATTAAATGCTTAATATACAAATATCTTTATTAAATTATAGAATTATAAAGAATATATAATTAAACAATTTTATTTTTAGATTGTATGTTGGTTTTATATTCAAGTGATAAAAACTTGTGTTATTAGATTTGTGTTTTCCCTTGAGAGGTCACAAGTTCAAATAAAGAAGAGGGTAGGGTATGTATACTTCGGGGTCTCATACATCAATTTGGTGTCTAGCTTAGCCTTATTACTCAAATTACCAATTTGGTGTCTATCTTGGCCTTGACCTTAAATAGATTATTATTGTTATTATTATTATTGTTAGTAGAGATTGGAAGGATAATATTTTAAGGGATATGTTTAATGATAATTAAACTTAGAACTGTATTTATATATGTAATCCATAATTAGAAAAAGTAAGACTAACAATTATATGATTATACAAGTGTGCAAATTTGACCTTAAAAATAGATTATTATTGTTATTATTATTATTGTTAGTAGAGATTGGAAGGATAATATTTTAAGGGATATGTTTAATGATAATTATACTTAGAACTGTATTTATATATGTAATCCATAATTAGAAAAAATAAGACTAACACTTATATGATTATACATGTGTGCAAATTTATAGTGAAAACTATCTAAAGAATCATATTAAATTTATTATATGGCTTAGTAATTGAACCAGTGGAAGTAACATTGGTAATCCTTTCGAACAAAGGTAAAAGCATAATAAGAATAATTTCTTGGACAATTATAAGGAGGATAACAATATTAGGGTTAACATCTCAACTTACATTTGAGATATTGAACAAAACAACTTATTTACCTATCTACCATAGAGGCTACAAGAATGCAATGACAACACAAGGAGGGTTGTTGGGAATCATCGCTTAAAAGTCTTAACTTGAGAGCTTAACTTCATATAGAGAAAACAAAAAGAAAATGGATATATTTAAAGAGTAGTATTTTCCACAATTGTTTAAAATACAATACGAATAAGAATAATAGTAATGTGGATGTATTTAAAGAGTAGTGTTTTCCACAATTGTTCAAAATTCAATAAGAATAATAGTAATGTTGAAGTGGTGGCACAATAATAGATTTCCATATTTAAGAAAATGGTATAAGAGCAAGGTTCAAACACTAGGGTCTTATGGGATTAAACAAAAAAAAAATAGTTGTTGCATTATTAGATTATGGAATCATTGTAGAGTTGATAAAAAGAAGATCTTAACACCAAGTGGACCTCATATGTTGGACAATTGGTTTTCATTGATGTCAACCCTTGGAGAGTGATCTTGGAGATTGATGTCAACTCTTAGATATTGATGTCAACCCTTGGAGAGGTCCAGATATGTTGGAAAGTTGATTGAAACTTGTTTGATTGAAATTGATGGCGAGTTAGTTTGGTACATTTGATGTAGTCTGCATGTAGCCATGGAAGTGTGGTTATGGGAACCAAAGTTTATTAAGGAATATGGACATGAAGGATAGTGAAATTACAGGTAAGATGCCCATATATGCATAGTCCTTGTCATGTAGTTTCTGGTGATATGTGGTATTCCACATGGTTCCTCATGGTTAGGGAGATATGGCCTTGTAAAGTTCGAAGCCCCAGATACTGGTCAAGAAGCCCCTAGTTGGTTACAAGTCTTAGTCAACTGGTAAAGTGATTGTAATAAGAAAACCTAAAACAAGGAGAGAGGTAACTATGAAAAAGTATATGAACACCTCAAAAAGTATCTCATAAGTACACTCACACACTTACAATTGAATATCTATCTTGTGAGTGTTATGGTCTAGTATAGTGATATTTTGGCTAGTTTATGACAAAATGTTTTTGAGGTTGCAAAGGAATGTGGAAGGTGAAAGTCTCAGAGTTTAAGAAGGCTTGGGTAACCTTAGTTTACGAGGTATTTGTAGGTTGCAGGTCAGTAGGGCATAGATGTATGTTTCCTAGTAAACCAGCAGGAAACATAGTACACAAAGTGCACTGCGCAGTCTCACCCGAGATAGATTTAAATGGGTGGCTGTAAGACCTAGATGTTTACAGCCTAGGATTGAGTATGAGATAGGGGATTTTTAATATGAACCATCTACTATGAATCGTGATTGCAATCTACTAGTACTCGCAGGGGTACACCTATCCTTCACAGTTTATTTCCCGAACAACACAATCGTTTTCCATAACAATGCATTAACTCATTCATTAAGCATAACAATTAAATGTTGAAAGCAAATAAATATATACATGCATTCATCAAATTACACAGATATTATTGTGGTTCACCCGCTCCTAGGATACATCCACAAAGATTTGGCTCTTGGCTCTTTTATTATGGTAGTTTTGCATCTCCAACGTCGCGTGCTTACAATTCCCTCTAATGGGTAAGATCTATATGAGGCGAACTAGATCATACCAGGCTCCACAGCTTGGGATCTAATCCTCAGATCTTCCTCTTCTTCTATGTTCTAGCTCAACATCTTACAAGATTGGCCCATAACCCTATTACATAATGCATCAACTTGTACATAGCTATGATAGAACATTACAAAAGATGAATTAACACAAAAGTGAATCCACCTCTCTATGATACCTGTGTATCTCTATTTTTATATATCAGGCTCTTCAACCATTTTACATTGTATTACCAAAACCCTAACCCTACCGACGTTAGGTATTCCTCCCATGCACGCGTGTTGTTCTTCCTCTAGCTGTCTTTTTCCTTGTGCACACTTTCTTGCATGCACACGTGCTCTGTTACCTTCTAGCAATTACTTTCGTTTCTGCATGCTTTCTTTCCCACAATCATCCTTCTTTCCTCTTTGGCATGGTGCTAACAGGCCCCCAACACTAACATGTCACTCGTCCCAAGTCACCTAATCCTTCTGAGCTTCTTTGATCTCCTTGGTGATCGTTTGGAACTTTTCCTTGAGATCTACTGCTTTTGTCAATGCCTGTGCGGTCTTCTCCTTGATGGTGTCTACTACCTGAACTGCCACTTTGTCGCTTAACAATCCTGCACATTCGGTATATGTCTGTGCTATCTGTGTATTAGCTCCTTCTACCTGTGCGAGTATTTCTGCTACCCATTCCTGTAGCGGCTCTATTTGAGCCTGACGCTAATGTTTCTGTGTTTGCGCAGTGATAAGTTTTGCCTACATATTCTTCATCTACTGCGTCCCTTTGACTCATTCTGGGATTGGTATAGTCTTCTACCTCTGTTCGAGTTCTTGGATCGTTGAATTGATCCTTTCCTCTTCCTTGTCCAGGCGTTGGACCTATGGATCCTCCTCCAACCTTGTCCAAAGTTGCACTTCTTTATCAAGCAATTCAACTGATGTGCTAACCTGTTGTTCCATCTCCTACAACTATGTTGTTGCTTCATGCTTCCTTTTCTCCTTCAATGTCAGTGGAGTGTTTGGTGTGAGTTGTTCATGGAGATTCTCGATCTCCTTCTGATATTGATCAATTGCCTGCACAATCTGGTCAATCTTACCTACTACCAGGAGTTCATTCCCTTAAGCGGTTCTTGGGAGTTTCTCAAACACTCCTCCCACTCTTCGTTCCAGTTCATTCCTTCATTCTTTTTCCTTCTGATTTTCGAGCTTGGCCTGCTCACAGACTTTTTCCAGTTCCTTGCGCTTCTTTGTTGCTTGTTGTAGCTCGACTAAGTTTTTATGTGCACGGCACTGTACCTCGTGGTTGACACTAATCTACAATTTGTGTAGTGACCTTGATGACATCTGTGTCAAGACCAATTAGATGTGGTCCAAATCCTTCAGGGGTGTCTTCCCCACGATTTCATCCATGCGCAACATCCTAGGTTTGATGTAAATCTTTGCGTTTTCATGTGGCATGGAGTGGACTGGGTGTATTTCTTCTACCTCCACTCTTTCTTTGGCCTATATTGTTTGTGGATCTATGAATCTATTGTTGCTTGTTGTCTGTGCTTCCCTGAATTTATTGAGGAACTGTCCCAGTTCTGCCAGCTCTTTTTGTAGTTTCTCCCTGTGATGCACTACATGATCAAAATATTCTGCTAAGCAATCATGAACAATTGTGGTGATCATTTCCCCATCATCCTTCATTATCGTATAGTCTGACAATGCTCGTTGCGCCTTTGATTTCTTGTGCGTGCCTCCTTCCTACATGACTCATCTCTTATTCCCCCCTGGTTTCTATGTGATGGGGTTTGGGGCGGTCTCTTGCACTCCCTTAGCTTGTTTCGACTTTCCATTGGTCGGTTCTGTAGTCTCTTTCTTGCCCTTCCAGGTCCCTGTTTGCATGGACCCTTCGTCTGCCTGAGTCGTCTTGCCTTGGCCCATTCATGTTTTCCTGGACACTTGGATTTCTGGAGGCTGTGTTTCCGCCTGTTCTCCCTCTCCTTCTGTTGTTGTTTCCAGTACTTTCCGGGTAATGGTTGGGATCCTCCATTCATCAGGTTATTCACCGATGACCATCTCGATATCACCTTCTGTGATGCAGTAGCACATCTATAGCCACTGTTTATCTGGATCCTTCCTTGGTTGTATCCACATTGTCTGTATTGTGGTATGGAAATTGGCGATGTCTACATATTGTGCGATAGACTCTAGTGTTATTCTAAATGATTGACTGATAGATTTCTATATATCTCATAGATATGCTTCGAATATGATTTTGTTCTCCCTCTTCTACCTGGCATGCGACCTGGATCGCAGTAAGAGGTATCTCTCTCCCACTGGCTATGGTCTAGTACAAAATACCACATATCCTCGTTCTCGCCATCCCATGAAAGTTATTAGGGTAATCAACCATGAGTAATGAAACTATGCGCCTAGGTCCTACGCATCCTTGCAGTCCTCTTGAAATAAGTTCAATAGGTATGGCGCCCAACTCATAGAGGTTCCTTTTGAGCACTGAGCTACAACTGCAATGACTCATGGTGGTACTTCCTCTTTGTGGTATTTTCTGAGCAATTTGCAAGATAAGATATTTGCACCCAGTCATGTAGTTGTGTATTTGATTCGTTTAATTATGATTCTGCTCGTTCATCTGCTGGTGCCATATTTCTTCTTCATTTCTTCTACCAATGCTTTCTCCTTTGATTTTTTGTATAGAATCAACGCGAGATCCATACCCTGGGTTGGCAACCCTGTGATTTGTGCGTTAATCTCAACAGTTATGGGGACGGGTTTGTCCATCCATATGTCCCCTCCATGTGTGACTGCTAATAACTACGTGACACATGTTATTGCATATTGGCTTCTGGAAAAATGTGGTAGCTTCAGCAAACCTAAGATTCATGTTCTGTCTAGCCCAGCTGCCCACTGGTGTGGCTGGCTAATCATTTCTCCAAGTTGTTTTATTGTTATGGTTTGCATGAAGAACATATGTGCAAGTTCCATGAACTTGGTTTCGTCTGATACGTCATGGTCAGAATAATTTAGCTTCCCGACATGACCCAATAGCTCTGGTTCTACCTGTACTCCAATTGGTATCTATGGTAGAATAATTTATTTTGTAGGTTTCTTACGGGGTGAGCTCAATATATGAACTCTGTCTTCCTACTACGGTGGTTGGTTCATAGTTCCAACAACTTCCAGTTGTTCCCCCATCAACCATTCTTGCCAAGCTGAGGCATTGGCAATGATCTCCTCTGCTGTTTGACCTGAGATGGTCGTTTGCGACTCGGATGGTTGCGTTGGTGCTTCCAGATTTTCTGTCATTCCATTAACCTCCAGGGATTCTTCGGTGCTTTTTTGCTGCACTTCCTGTTGGGTTTCCACTTCCTCATCCTGAGGCACCTGCGCCACTGCTGGCATATCCACTTTCATGGACTCTACTTTTGGCTGCTGAATTTCTTCCAGTATCGGTGTAGAGTTCACTGGTATCCTCTCGGGGGATGGGATTTCGTCGATGTCGCCAATCTCCGGTTGTTGTTTTTCATTCTCTTCCAGTGGTCCTCGTGACCTAGTTTGAATGTTGGTTGGTATGGATCTCTGGATTGCTTCTGCTGGCTTCAATGGTGCCATAGTATGGACTGTCAAACGTTTGCTAAGTTTGAATAAATTCTAGGAGTTTTGTGGTCTCATTCTGGTCGTTCCAGCTACTATTATTCTCTCTCTATTTTCCTTCCGCGAATAGACCAGTTTCTCCCATGCTCGTGTGTTGTATGGACTGGTCACAAATCTTGTCGAGGATGCTTCCTCCATTATGCATTTAATGCCTCATAACTATGGGTTCAATGCATATGCAACAGTTTCGTACTTTCCATTACGTTTTCTTTGACGTCTCTTTTTGGCATGTTTAATGTGATGTCCCATCATTCCTTGTTGTGCTTTAATTCCCCTTAGTGTTTTCTTGTCATACTGCTTTTGCCGAATTTCCATTTCCCACTTATTTTCCCTCTGTATGTAACTGTTGTTTGTGCCTTTAACAAATTTTTGTTTCGAACGTCATGTGGCCTTTCTCTCTCTAGCGTGTTGTTCTCTTTTTAGTCTTGTTTCCTTTTTGTTCTCTTTTTTATTTTAGAATATATATATATATTGCACGGTGGGTGGTCGACTGTCCTTGTACAGCTTCAGTCGGCTCCCATTGATCATTCCTCTGAGGTCTGTGCCTACTAAATCTCTTAACTATATAGATCCTCCATCTGTGACAGATTTTACCTTGTATGGTCCTAACCAATGCATTCTAAGCTTCCCCAGGTGCTGAAATGACTTGTTGTCATACATAAATACTAGATCTCCTTCCTTAAAAATTTTCTTCTTGATGTGTCGATCGTGCCAAGCTTTGTCTCTTTCTTTTTGCACTTGTTGATGGAATCCTGCTAGGATTCGGTCTTCCTCCATTGAAAATAACTAATTTAGTCTTTCCTATACTACACCTCATTCGTTCATCTATGTGATAGTGGCTACGCTTAAGTTGGGTACTAAAAATTCTAATGACACTACTGCTTCTTGGCCATAAACTAGCTTGAATGGTGTGTGCCCTGTCAAAGTTTTGCATGTGGTCCTATACGCCCATAATAATGCTGGTACTTTGAGGTCCCAGTCATATCTGTTGATGTTAAAAATATTTTTTAGTATGTTCTCCATAATTTTGTTGAAGGCCTCTACTATGCCATTTGCCTGTGGGTGATACTGTGTGCTCTTTTGGTGATGAACTTCAAAATATTCAGTTAGCACGTGGATGGTGTTGTTTATGAAGTGTGTGCCTTGGTCGCTCATCAAAACTCTTGGGCACCCAAATCTAGTGATGACTTGTTCAAACAAGAAGTTTGCATCCATCTCTATGCTACAATATTTTACTGGTGTGACTATCGCCCATATTTTTAGGTATTTTGTCGCGGTGATAACTGGTCCCACAAAGTCGATTGCCCATTTATCAAATGCCTATAATGTTACTTGTAGTCGTAGTGGCATCTCATCCCTTCCGTTGGGTTTCCCTACCCTTTTCCAAATGTCGCATCCCTGGAAATAGTCTTTCGAGTCCCTGTGAATCGTTGGCTATCATAGTCCTACGCGTAGTACTTCTGCGCAGTAGCTTTCCCTACATAATGCCCTCCTACGATTCCCTTGTGGGATTTTTCTAAAATTCTTGGACGTTCATGCTCTAATACATACCTTCGTAAGATGTTGTCTGGACCCATCTTGTATAGGTGTCCTACGATTAGTTGATAGTCGGCTGCACAGACTACTAGGTTCTTCTTCTATGTTGTGGTATATTCTTGCGGCACAATACCTATGCTTAAGTACTGGATGATCTCTGTGAAGTAGTCATCAACAATCTGTACTCAGAATAACTGTGCATATAGAAAGGTCTCTTCTAAATTCATAGGTTCTTCTCCATTTGTTACCCTGGATAGGTGGTCAGGTCCTGCATTCAGTTTCCCTAGTTTAACTATTACTTCAAAATCAAATTCTTGAAATAGTAGTAACCATGGATAGATTCTCACCCCCCCAACACTAGCTTGTTGACTAGGTATTTTAGGTTTAAGTGATCTATAAAAATCTTAAAGTGTTTTCCCAATAGGTAGTGTATGAACTTCTGTAGTGCATAGACCATAGCTAGGCCTTCTCTTTCTGTCGTGTTATAATTTTTTTCTGAGTCTGATAGCTTTCTACTTGTGAACAACATCAGATGATCCAAGTCTCCTACTCCTGGATGTGCTAATATATCTCTGAGAGCTAGCGTTGATGCATATACATGCACATGGAATGTCTTTTCCTAGTCTAGAAATACTAATATCGATGCGGTAACCATCCTTTCCTTCAGGGTATCGAGGCCATGTCGACACTCGTCGTTCCATTGATACTTTGTATCCTTACTTAATAGTTTTTCCATTGGGGTTGTGATATGCGCATATCCTTTGATGAACTTCCTATAGTACTGTGTGTGCCCTAAGGTTTCTCTTAGTTGTCAGACTTTTTTTGGTGCTGGTAAGTTAACAATGACGACGATCTTGGCCATATCCACTAACAAGCCTTGTTTTCATACTATATGACCTAATAGTATCCAAAAAGGTGTTCCAAATATGAATTTATTGACGTTTAGTAATATATGACATTGCCTGCATCTCTCTAACATTAGTCATAGCACTTTCACATGGTTTTTCAGTAGACTATAAATTGTCTAGTCATCCAGGTATACTTCGAGGAAGTGATGGATGAATTCCTTAAATGTTGCGATGACTACTTTGGAGAATATTACGGGTGCATTCTTCAGTCCAAACGACATGATTGTGTACTGATAAGATCCCCATTATGTTGCAAACATGGTCTTATGTATGTCCTCCTATGCTATCTTAATCTAATGGTAGCCTATGAATTCATCAATGAATGAGTAAGCTTCATGCCCCCCCACATTGTCTAACACTTCATATGTGAATGGTGTAGGGAATGGGTCATGTAGGCATGCATCGTTAAACTTCCTTAAGTCGATGCATATCCTAATCCCTCTTTGTTTTTTCTTTTCATGTACTACCATTGGGATTATCGATTCTGATTCCTCAACTGGTTCGATGATGCTGGCTTCAAGCATCTGATCGATCTCATCTTTAACTTTATGTTTATATTAGGGGTTCAATCTATAGTGTCGCTATCTTATAGGTCTAGCTTCAGGTCTGAGTTCTATCTTCATCTCTCCTAGTTCTCATGCTATAGCTTTCATCTCTGTAAATGTTGTGGGAAAAAGGTCTCTATATTCGCACAACAATTTTGTTATGCTTTCTACTATTTTCTCATCCCCAGTAGTCTCCAATGTTGGCCATTTTCGGTTAACTTTATTTACCTTGATTGGCGTGGAAAAGACTTCTCATTCTATGGGTGGTCCTTCCACACCTCTTTATCCTTCTACTTATTCAATATTAATGTCGCATGGGTCATACTCATCTGGTGCTTCCTCCTGTACATGATAACATGACAGTAGCTCCTTGACTGTCTGTTTATTCTACTGTTGCTCTTCTGTGATAAATTATATTTCTAGTTCTTCGATGAATATTACTCCTCTAATTCATTTGAGAGATGTGTCTATGTTGGGGTTCTCATGCTCAAATGAGAAAGTGATTGTGAAGTTCTGTTGCAATGTCCTCCATGTTGTAGTTCCTTTGCGCAATTCCTGGTCTGTGTACCAGTTCGCTGGTATGCCCTCTAAAGTATGTATGAAGTGATGAGGGCATTCCTCTAGTGGTGTAATTTTCCATAGCATTTTTCACTTCCCTAAGTGTTCCACTGGTGCCTATTGTCCTTAGTATTTCTGTTGTTTGTTGTATTCTTGTTCTGCACCTAACCTTATGTGTAGTACTCTCTTACATTGATACTAGTCTGTAATGGTCTCTTTATGTGCGCCACACCATCTTGTGGGTGTGGACTTGATTGCTAATTCAAGTGCCAACAGTCGCTGGTTTATCTTCGTATTGTGTCAAGAATGTTTCCAAATCATTTAGTCCATGGAAACTGGGAGGTTCTTTGCTTTCTGTGCCTACCCATCTTACTGCACTGTCTATTCTTTCACATCTTCGCATGGATACCTTGTGTAGTCTCTGTTGCCAGTTTTCTAACCTGATGTCTAAGTCTGTTGTGCATGAAGTAATGTTCTACCAAATGAGTACCGTGTCTGCAGTTGGTTTTACGTAATCCTCATCACACACAGTTGTTCTATACAACTGGCCGATTTCCTCTAAGTCCAGACAAGTGGGTTCTATGAACCTCTCCCCTTCTGATGGATCTAGTGGTGCTATGACCCTATATTCTCTAGATTCAAATGTCATTTTCTTGGTTTTCAAATTCATTATGATCTGGTTGTCAAACTCCTAATCCATACCAAGCAGTGTCGGGTAAGGTGTTATGTCATCCACTATTTCAATGTCTTCAAAGTCTCCTTTAGTGCACACTCCATCAATATCTACTGTCACTCATTTTAGTCTACCTATTGGTAGGACTCTATGCTGGTTTGCTAATTTTAATTGAACATTTGAGTATCCCAGTGTTGGCTCTCCCATATATTTCCAGTTCTTCTTGGGTACCACATTTAATTCGTATCCTAGGTCTAGTATAATGTCTCCCATGTTGAAATCTCCAATGTTAGCATTCAGTCTAAATTCCCTACTTGTTCTTCTTTTGTTGTGTAGTTGATTGACAGTTTTTGGTTCTAGTTTTTCTTCTGTCTCACTGCTATATTTCTCTAGTATGTCTTGCAATATTTTCATATATGAAGGATCACTTAATACTTTCACACATGATTGCAAAAATCCTTTGATTGTACTTCTTATCCCTTGGGATGCATTTTGTTGGTATAATCGAATGATGGTGGCATCTCATATTTTGGGGCTTCCTTGAATAGTTGAGAAATTGAAGTTAGTGTTGTGTCCTCCTTCTGAAATTCTTGTCTAGATTCCTTAAAAGTTTCCTTTTCTTTTGGCGCATCGAAATTCTTTCTTGGTTCAGTGTTCTTCTTTACCCATTGGTTTTGTGTTGGTTCCTATCAAGTTGTGTCACTTCCTGTTTTCGTTCCTCTACGAGTGGCTATATTGATGTTACATCCGACATTCCTATATTTGGATGAAATCCACTGGAAATTCTGATTGTTCTAGTTCCTCTTTTCCTGAATCTTTACTAGTAGTGTCAGACATTCCTCTGTATCGTGGTCCAATGCACAACAATACATACAAGTTGCTGGTGGAAGTGGGAATTCGCGTGCATAATGTCACGGTTGTTGACAATTGTGACATGTGACTAGTCCTCTACCACGTCCAAAACCTCCTCTAGCTTATCCTCCTCCTCGGTAGCCTATTCGGTCACCTCTCGGTGCATTATATTGTGGTGCTTGATTATACTGTGTGGTATTGTACTGGGGTTGTGCCAAGTTGTATTGCGGTTGCACATTGTTTTATGGTTGCTACGTAGTATTGTATGGAGTTAGGGATTGATTGAACTGTGGCACTGCTTGCCAAGTCATCATTTTGGCCTGTACCTATATGCATATAATGTTCTTTCCCGCATCAAATCCATAGTTCTGTTGTCTTTGTCGGCGTGGCCTAGTGACTTACAAAAGGTGCAATATATATTCTTTGTAATTGTCTAGTATTTATGCATCATCGTGCAGTGATAAGGTTCATGACCCAGTTTATTTCATATTTTGCATCATAATCCTCCCCGTGGTAGTAGATTTGGCATACCTATTTCCACATACTGCACGAATGTTGGGCATTCATTCTTGTGGTGTCCTTCCGTCCTACATGCAGTGCACCAAATGACTTCTCGTTTGTCCTTGTTCTTATTTTGGTTTAGCTGAAATGTTAGATTCTTCAAATCCTCCTTCAATTCGTCAATAGGTGGGTCTGTCTGTTGGTACTAGTTCTCTTCCAGTTGTAAGGCTGCTTGCAGAGCCTCTGCCCGCATTTGAAATTTCTATTGTCGTAAGGGATATTTTAAGTGTGGGAGTATTGAGTTGACAAACAAGTGTCGATGCTTCATCTCGTTCATAAGGTATTTTAGTTTTCCCTTTAGTCTCTTAAATCTCTTGTCGATCTCCCATAAAGAATCTCCTGGTTTCTGTCTTATTTCAATCATCTCGTTCATGTACTGATCCTCTAAGCTCGACTTTTGGAACTCATTAATCACTAGCTTCTTAATGTCTTCCAGTGTCCTCATCGTCCCAGGGGCACTGTTTGTGTCTAGACTCATGTACCAGTCTAGTGTGTGGTCTCTTAGCGTAATCGCTAGTTGTGTGAGTTTGGTATCTTCATGAGTGATTTGTTTTGCCTCCCAAATCTTTGCACAAATGAACAAATGCTTCTCCAGGAATTCTGCCGCTTTTCCTCGAAATTCTAGTAATCTGATTAGTGGGATCGTGTCCTGCAATTCTGAGTATTGAACTACTTCCTCCTTTGCGTGGTGTCGATACTTGACTAGTACTGCCTGAACTAGCTCCTCTAGTTGTTTCTCCTAGTGCAGATGTAGTTCTTGTTGTCGGACTTCCTTCGAACTCAGGTTGTCTAAACAGTGGTGTTCTCTTTGGTGTATTAGTCACACATCGATTTATGGGTTCCACACTGAAATTAATATGGATAGGATGGTTGCCTTCTCCTCTTGTTCTTGGACCTCTCATTTTCCTCTCATACATTGCATGTAGAATTTACTCAATTTGCTCCACATCCCAGATATCCTCTACCTCTTCCTCATCACTCGCCAAGCCTTCCCTCGTGGATACGGCTCTATTCTTGGTATTCACCTTATATTGGTAGGGAGCTATGCTATGTGTCGTTCCTGATGACGCCAAGATTCACTTGAGCTGGTCATCATCCATCATGATCGGGTCCAAGGGTTCCTCCTCCTTCTTGCCTTTATCCTCACCTCCTTCCATTTATCCTCTCTATGTTAGTGTTTCCCCCCTTCCCCCATGCACGCAGGGAAGTTTAGTTGTTGGTTTCCATTGTCATCACATCTTTGTTATATAGTGGTATCTTAATAGAAGTATACAAGGATTGAATGTACCTTCCTTGAGGTCCACATAGAAATTATTTCTCTGCTACGTTGTATGACTTTCCTGTGTCAACTACAAATTCGGTGATGACACTTTCCACAATACTATCAAGCCAAAATTCTATTGCACGGGGAATTTGTTGTTCACCTACTGTAACTGCTCAATCTGTACCTGATTCCAATCTATTTTTTAGATCTGGTTCGTCACTTGGTCATCCTTCAACCTTAGTATCCACTCCCATATTATATGTCGAAAATCACAGAAAAAATACTTCGAGTAAATCAGTAAACACATGTTTATCTAGATATTTGTGAGGTGTGATTCTAGGGTTTGTATTTCCTTTATGGGAAAACTCTAGCTCTTTGGTTCACAACCAACCTTTGATTTCTACTTTCGTGGGGTTCCAAGGTCTCAAAATACCCTTCTAATGGCTCATTCATTTTCTTGTTTCGCTCGTTCTTTTCTCATTTAATCTATCTCATCTACTCAGTCCTCTCTTGTTCCTTATAACACACAACATAACCATTTGTTGGTTTAACTTCTTCCTTTTACTGTCTGAGTTATTGACCCAGAGTTCATGTCTTTTAGGTTACCAACAAATCCTCTAAAACTATCAACCCTCCTGATAAACTAGAAGGCAACACAGTACACAGAATGCATTGCACAGTCTCACCCGAGATAGCTTTAAATAGGTGGTTGTAAGACTTAGATGTTTACATCCTAGTATGGAGTATGAGATAGGGGATTTGTAACACGATCCATCTACTACGAATCGTGATTTCAATCTAATAGTACTCACGGGGGTTCATCTATCCTTCACAGTTTATTTCCCAAACAACATAATCATTTTCCATAACAATCCATTAACTCATTCATTAAGCATAACAATTAACTACTAAAAGAAAATACAAATATACATGCATTCATCACATTACATAGATATTACCATGGTTCACCCCCTCCTCGGCTATGTCCACAAAGATCTGTCTCTTGGCTCTTTATTATGGTAGTTTTGCATCTCCAACACCACGCGCTTAGAATTCCCTCTGATGGGTAAGATCTGTATGAGGTGAACTAGATCACACCAGGCTCCACGACCTGCGATCTAATCCTCAGATATTCCTCCTCTCCTTTGTTCTATCTCAACAACTTAGAAGATTGGTCCATAGTCATATTACATAATGCATCAACTTGTACATAGCTATGATAGAACATTACAAAAGATGAATTAACACAAAAGTGAATCCACCTCTCTATGATACCTGTGTATCTCTATTTTTATATATCGGGCTCTTCACCCATTTTACAATGTATTGCCAAAACTCTAACCCTATCGATGTTAGTTCTTCCTCCCATGCATGTGTTTGTTCTTCATCCAATTGTCATTTTACTTGTGCATGCTTTCTTGCATGTGCACGTGTTGTGTTACCTTCTAGCTGTTACTTCTATTTTTGCATGCTTTCTTTGCCACGATCATCCTTCTTTCCACTTCGTCTTGGTGCCAACAAGGGATGTTGGTACTAGGTTGTTGGGGACTGTGGAAGAGTTACAAACCAGTTTATAGTACAACAGGTCAGCTACAGGATCAGAGGTAAGTCTTAAGGGTTATGGTTATGGTGTTATGGTACATGCATGGTAATGATAGTATCTGATATGGTACATCTTGGTGATATTGAAGAGCATGCTTGAGGCATGTTTTTGTCATCTTTGGTTTATGACTTGAGGCACATCATTGGATGCATGGTACACGTTCTTTGAGGTCTACTTTGTGAGATACTTTGCTAATTTATATCTTGGTTTATTGGCATATAGTGTATGGCATGATATGGTATATGGTTGAGACACTTGTTATGGCGCATGGTAGATACATGGTATGGTACAACATTGTTACATGGTATGGGGTTGATGTGCATAGTTGGGATATGGTATGATGCTTGATATGGCACATGGTTGATGTGCATGGTTATCACATGGTATGATACATGGTATGGTTTTGAGGTGCATGGTTGATGCACGATTTGGTACAGGATGAAGTGCATGGTTGATGCATGATTTGGTACAGGATGAGGTGCATGGTTGATGCACGATTTGGTAAAGGTGTTGGTGCATGGTTGATGCACGATTTGGTATAGGTGTTGGTGCATGGTTGATGCACTTTTTGATGGTACAAGTTGAGGTACTATTCAATGCATGGTTGATACATGGTACAGGTTGGTACTTCGTTGAGATACATATCTTATGATGGTATGTGGTGATCTTGGTACATGCATGTGTTGGTGTCATTGAGCATATGGTTTGAGATATTCTCTTGGTGATCTTGGCATGAGTTGCATGCAGATGAGAGTGGATATAGTTTCATGGATGAGATAGTGATTGGTTAGACATGTTGATGTGAAAATGATAGTGACAGTGACAGTGACAGTTGGTCTACACTTGTGCTTTAGGGAAACGAGAGGAGGTAAGGAAAGGGGGTTGTAGCCTCCTTTTGGTTGGAGCCGAAGAATCAAGGAGTTGGAGCATCCTTCAGGTTGGAGCCTGAGAAATATGTGGATGTAGCCACCTTTTGGTTGGATCCAGAGAACCCAGGGTGTTGTATCCTCCTTCTAGTTGGAGCCAGACAATTGGGGAGTTGGAGCTTCCCTTCGGTTGGATCTTGAGAACCTAGGAGGTGGTATAATCCTTCTAGTTAAAAGAAGACAATTCAAGGAGTTGTATCTTCCTTCAAGTTGGAGCCTATAAATAGGGGGTTGTAGCCTCCTTCCAGTTGCAGCTGGAGAACTGGGAATTTGGTGCTTCCTATAAATGAATTCTTGATATATATAAGAAAATATTCCATTGTTTTATCTCATTTGGGTTTTCATGTAAATGTTGTTGTAGTGTGTTCTTTATGTGATGATGATGTGATGTTTATTATGATTACATACTTATGATATATATATATATATATATATATTGAATGGAATAATAGATGATAAATTGTTGAACATAGTTGATAAAGTGAAAGAATATATATTGTGGTTAAAAGTAGTATAAAATGCTCATACTGATTCACCCTATCCCTTTGAGTATTCCAAATATTGGTATCAGAGAAACGTTCCTTCAAGAAATATTTTAACCACTAGAAGGATATCATGGAATATGATAAGAAAGGAGTACCAATGTTCGATATGAATGGAGTACAATTGTTTAGTATGAATAGAGTACCAATGTTGAATTGTTAGTATGGTACAAAGAAACCAAATACTACAACCATGAAAGAATTAAAGAAGAACAACAAAATAGAAATGGATTTCATCATGGAAGGTTTACCTCATTCAGTAAAGGACAAAGTGGGAAAATTTTCATCAGCTAAAGAACTCTAGGATAAGCTACATAATATCTATTCTTCTCCCATCACAGAGTTAGATATGGCTAAAGAATATACAGGTACAAAAAAAGAGGTAAGGTATTCATCATGTCAGACAGATTCAGAAGAAGAATAGTTCATAATCAACATAGGTCACTTTTTTAATTTAATTGTGAAAAACACAAACATATTGAAATTGAATTCCCTTATTTGAAGATTGAAAATGATGAGATAGGGGGAGAATCCCGAAGGGAAGATACCCTTTTACATTGATGTCAAAGGGGGAGAGATGGAAATATTGATGATGAACGATGATCACAGGGGGAGCGTGAGCATGAGTATTTCCATGTCTAAGTTTTTGCATGAATGTTGGTGTTTCCATCAAAACCAAAGCGAGATATTGTTGGATAGTTGGTTTGGAGAGCTGGTTTTCATTGATGTCAACCCTTAGAGAGAGATCTTGGATATTGATTCCAACTCTTAGAGATTGATGTCAACCCTTGGAGAGGTCCATATATTGTTGAAGTTTGATTGACACTTGTATGATCAATATTGATAGTGAGTTAGTTGGATACATTTGATGTAGTCTATATGTAGCTCCATAGGTGTGGTTATGGGACCCAAAGTTGATTAATGAATATGGACATGAGGGATAGAGAAATTACAAATAATAAAATCACCTATGGATAGTCCTTATCGTTCATTTTTCAAAAATATGTGGTACGCCACGCAGTTCCTCACATTTAGTGATATATGGTGTTGTAAAGTTGGAAGCCCCAAAGACTAGTCAAGAAACCCCTAATTTGTTCCAAGTCTTATTCAAAGGGACGAGCGATTGTAAAAATAAAACCCTAAATTAAGGAGAGAGGTTACTATTAAAAATTATATAAACACCTCAAGAAGTCTCTCATAAGTACACTCACACAATTACAATTGAATATCTATCTTGTGAATTTTATGGTATAATATAGTGATATTTTGGCTAGTTTGTGATGACTTTTTAAAGTTGTGAAGAGGAAGGTCGAGGTGAAAGTCTCAGAAGTTCTAGCAAGCATGGGTAACCCTAGTTTCTAAGTTATATGTGGCTTTTAGGTTAGCTTGAGGGAGGGATGTACCACAACATATAGTGGAAGCAACATATAATTAAGTAGAGTTGCTTAAGAAGAGCAAAGTCCAACATTATATATAAAGAAAGGAATAGTGAAAAGGTTGTGAAGTGATGTTGTTGGAGTTGTTGAGGATTCTTGAAGAAAGTCACGTATATATAAAAGGAATAGTGAAAGGTTGTGAAGTGATGTTGGTACCAGGTTGTTGAGGATTGCAGAAGGGTTACAAGTCAGTTTAGAGTACAACATGTCAGCTACAAGATCATAGGTAATTCTTAAGGGTTATGGTTATAGTGTTATGCTACATGCATGGTAACGATAATATACAATATGGTACATCTTGGAGATGTTATGGTAGATTGATTAGAAGAATCATTGGAGATCTTAGTGTATGGTTTGGTTACATGTTATGGTGAATACTTTAGTCTTGGTATATTTTGTTATGAGATTAGATCTTTGTGATATTGTTGATATCCAGTACTTGAATACAAGGACTGCGCCACAGGAATTCAACACGGCACAAACAACAAACCTAGTAGTTCAGGCTGCAGACTATCAACTAATTGCTAGACACTTATACAAAATGGGCACAAATAGCATCTTGAGAAGATTTGTGCTAGAACATGAAAGACCAAGGATTTTAGCAGAAGCCTGTGAGGGAATAGCAGGAGGACATTATGTAGGCAAAGATACCGCGCATAAGGTATTGTGCTTAGGACTATGGTGGCCGATTGTTCATAGAGACTCAAAGGATTACTGCCAGAAATGTGATGTATGTCAGAGGGTTGATAAAATGAATAGAAGGGATGAGATTCTCCTGTGACCATAGGTAACTTTGCAGGTATTTGACAAATGGGCCATAGATTTTGTGGGACAAATTAACCCACCCACAAAAAGGTCAGGAGAAAGCTACATTATCACCATGATGGAATATCTGACAAGATGGGTGGAAGAAACACCAGTAAAATATTGCAGCTCAGAGACAGAAACACATTTCTTGTTTGAACAAGTGATCACTGGATTTCATTGCCCTGAGATTTTGATGAGTAACCAAGGAGCTCACTTAATTAACAATACTATTAAGGCTACGACTGAGGAATTTGAAGTTCATCATCAAAAGAGTACACCATATCATCCTTAATAAAATGGAACAGTGGAGGCATTTAACAAGATCCTTGAAAATGCACTGATGAAGATCTGTAACGTTAATAGGGATCATTGGGACCTAAAGATACCAACGATATTGTGGGCATACAGGACCACATGCAAGAAATTCATAGGACAAATGTCATTAAGATTGGTATATGGACAAGAAGCAATGGTGCTACTGGAGTTTTTGGCACCCAGTCTACACGTAGCAGCAATTATGAACATGACAGAACGAGGCGCAGTATAGGATAGGATAATGGAGGAATATAGGATTCTAGTATTGTTTCACCAAGAAGTACAGAAAGAAAGAGACAAATCTTGGCATGAGAGACATATCAAGAGGAAATGTTTCAAGGAAGGAGACTTAGTTTTGATGTATGACAGTCAATCCCTTCAGCATCCAGGAAAGCTCAGAATGCATTGATTAGGACCATACAAAGTAAAAAGTGTTACATATGGGGGATTTGTACAGTTGAAGGATTTAGCAGACTCAAAAATCATAGGGAAGATCAATGGGAGCTGACTGAATCTGTATAGAGACAATTGACCTCTTATCACTTAAAAAAAATAATAATGTCCCGCTATGCCAGACATCAAAAGAGAACAATAGAGGTATAATGCACCGATAATAAAATGAGCGCACACACTCGGCAATGCTATCCCAACAAAGACAAGGCCAACGGTCACTACAAAACAGAAACAATGGGAAAGATGTATACGGAAAATGAAGCCCCAACAAATGACGTATATCAATTGAATACCAGAAATGACTGACAGGACGCCGCATTAATCACGCCAAATGGCGACGGTAAGGGAAATCAATGGAAAGTGCGTGGGAAGTCATGGTTCAATTAAAACACAATCACAGTAACGTCTCCGACAATTTCACATGACTCCAATACAAAGCAAGAATGCAAGAGAAAAAAAATTATTGTGAAATCAGGAAAGGAACAGAGTGGTAGAGCATACAAAGCAGAGGGTTAAGGTTGCAGACGTTGCAGAGGCCACTGAGATCGACGAACAACATCCTTACCACTGTGGCATCACCCAAACAGGGAGAACTGAACCGGACTTCCAGACAACCTGAAAGCAGCACTAGAGCACCACTTCAGCCACATGGAAGAGAATAACAACCTCCTCAGCCTTTAGAAGTCGTCAATGTGGATAAAATCTTGTCATCATATATGACACTAGGAAGCCCCACAACCATCGTGGAGGAAACCCAAAGGGAAACACTATTGGTCATGGACATTGATTTTCYAGAAGAGGTACCAGCCAAGAGACTGAGGATGCATGGAACCAATTGTAACCCAAAATCCTTGAAGAAGCCCCGAGAACCAATGGGACAATCCCAAACCAAGAGGAAATGWCCGCATTGGAAAGGTCACAGACAACCATGATAAAACAACCACAAGAGGGAACAATGGAAGATGTCAGTGGCCGACCATATGAGTATGTGGAAGAATGAACAATGGAGGTTKGAACTTCAAATCAACCACCACATAGGAGGGGCAAGCAGGAGGTACCAAGGTCACCGTGCAGGAAWGCCACCACATCCATTGTATTGCCATGCATTCCACAAGGGGTACGTATAACAAAAAATATGTTAGGCCATGTAGAGAAATTGAGGTACTCATACCATGACATGATGGACACAGACAAGTTCCCATAGTTCTCCAAGAAAGTATACCTACAGACCGTGGGTATAGGACCCTTTGACGAACCAATTAATAGACCAGTCCAGTGGGAAAGGATATTGACCAAAAATGATATTCTAGGCCTGTTGGACATTCCGCACTTCGAGAGGGGCCATTATGCAAATGACTGTGTTAAGCAGTTGCTGGCAGCTACCCATGTAAGATACCTATGGCTAGAACAACTCGTCTCAATAATGGTAGAGCTTATTGGATACATCATAGGGCTGCCATCATGGGGTGAGGATCCCACATAGTTCCTTGAGGACAAAACAAAGGATAAATCATTCGTCAAGTAAATTAAGAATTAATATGGTACTGAACAGAGGTCACGCAGAATCATCATTAAGTGTATTACTGACGCCATGACAAGAATGGCCACAAAAATTATGGAATGCAAATTACTCAGAAATTTTCGTAAGGAGGAATTCCCGGCTGGGGTTGTCGCAACTGTAGTATAGTTTGCAGAGGGCACCACACTCAGTTGGGCCCCTTATTTGTTTAGCCTGTTCCTAGACGACTGCAAGGATGCACAGGATCTGGGGACAAAGTTTCACTATTCATGACTACTCATATTGATAGCCTTGATCGGATGGAAGGAGTCAAAGTATTCATTCTTTTCCACTAGACCTAATCCCTGCCATGGAGCATGATAGTTATCATTGGGGTCCGCTTCAGACCCTAGGAACAGAAAGGCGAATGCAACCATATTTGAAGAATATCTCAGCGACCTACAAAAAATCATCGCCAACACTTGGAGGGTGACACCAGAAGAATTTGCACAGTAGCAGGGCATATCCAACTTCAAATCAATTAGACATGTGATGTGGATCCAGGAAAGGAAATATCGTGATAATCAATGGCTACAACTGCGCTACTCCATCAAGGAGGTGGACATAGAGATGGCCATTAAGGATTGGGATGACGACTGGAGGATTCGAGTCCTCGATTGAGAAATACCCACAGAAATATAGGAGGAGGAGGTAAGACAGGTTCAGAAACATGCTAAAGAGATAATAGTGCCTAAGAAACCAAGGATAGGTTAGAAAAAGGCACAACAGATAAAAGGGGGGACATCCAAGACAGACACCCAAGCGAGGAAGAAGAACAACACACAATGATACTCCACATGAGCAAGGCCAGACTGAGAGGCCATTCATCCAGATGGGGGGTGCACGCAAGAAGGTGAAGCCACACAAAATGCCCCCAGATTACATGATCACCGAGGATGATGTTGACATGGTGGCCCAAATGATCTAGGATCGCACAGTCGAGGATTTCGATAATGTTGCACGAGAAAAGGGACATAATTGAGGAAGATATGACATACACGTGACAACTCCTCAAGCAACTTGGAGAAGCGCAGGCAGCCAATAACAATGTAGGAACAGTCCCATCAATATCACAAAAAGAATACAAAGTTGGATCAAGAGAGAAGGATAGGATCCATATGACAACGTAGTCGATCTTGACAATTCACGTCACACTCAACATGATGCGCATGGATGAAATCATAGGGAGGAAACCCCTAAAGGAATTGGCTCAAATACAATGGTTTTTGATGCAGATACCAACCAAGGCCTTGTATAAAATGCAAGTCAGTGTCACACATGAGGTACAGTCTCGTGCACGCACAGATGCAGCGAAATTGTAGCAGGCAAAGGTCCATCGAGATGAGATAGAATTGGTTCTCGAGCAAGATAAGCTCGATACCAAAGAAGAGAAAGACCGCACGAATAGACTGGATGAGAAATTGGTCGTAGAATATGAGAAAATCCCAAAGAGTGCACAAATGGATGAACTCATGGTGACACAAAGGAATGATTAGATTGTGCAGTCAATTGATCAATACAAAGAGCATATAGAGCACCTCCGAGAGCAGCTCACAGTTACCACTCCACCAGAGATGAAGGAGAAGAGGAAGCATAAGGCAACAACACAGATAAAGGAAATAGAGCGACAAGTCCATGCGGCGACCGACTTATTCGAGAAAGCAACACATCTTTGGATGAAGCTGGAAGAGTATCAACAAGTCCAGCAGTAGGACTAGGAAAGAGAAAGGATAAGCGAAACTATTGAGGACCTCAAGCACAGGAAAAAGACAAGGCCAATCATGGAGCGCGTAGGAGCATAGGATATGAAGAAACTATAGGAATAAATCAAATGGAACCGCTCCAGGAATGGTCAACATTGGTCATTGCACATGCCGAGGAAGAGAAAATGAATATGGAACTCAAGCAGAGTACACGAGGAGGGTCAACGATGAGATTGCAGTGCAGATATTGGATGCATTCAAGGAGAAGACAACGCAGGCCCAAATGCAAGAAACGAATCTCATGGATAAGTTCCAAGTGATCGCAAGAGAGATCGATGAGGCATACCAGTGTTAGGTGGCTTGGGACGAGCCACAAGTGAGTGTTGGGGGTTTGTTGGAAGCAAGCTAAATTAGAAAGAAAGGCTATTTTGGGAAGAAAGACATGCAATAGGAAAGCGACAACTAGAAGGAAAAGAAGCACGCACGCATGCATGGAAGACCTAACGATGCTAGGGTTAGGTTTTTTGTAACACATTATAATGGCTGGTGAGCTGAAAATATAAATAAGTAGTACTGAGAAGAAGAAAATAGAGGGGAATAGAGAGGACTAGAGAGAGACAGAGGGGATAGTGAGAGAGAGAAAGAGTATTGTAAGAGATGTACGAATCATTAAGCTGGTGAGCTAAGGAGGGAATGAGTGACTCGGTCCTGAGGATTAGATGACAAGCTGAGGATCCTGGTGCGATCTAGTCAACCTCGTAGGGATCGAGGAGCTGTTGTGAAAGACAAAGAACTAAGATTCTAAACATGTGCGTTTGATATATTTCTAAACAATAATAAAATCCTGAGAGCCATATCTTTGTGGACGTAGTGATCTAGGTGGATATTGGTGGCCACCCACTTTTTTCCACTGGCTCAAAACAGTTTTCTGGCAAATTTGACAATTTGATATTTTTGGGAATTTTTAACTTTCAGGGCCATTTTGAGGGCCCAAATGAAGTTTTTTCGAGATCAAGGTTCTCAATGATGGCTAAAGGCATGATTCATCCCCCAAAATGAATCTCCTCGACGATACCTTTCCAATGGGCTATCACACGCCTAAAATGGAGATCTTATGCAAAAATTACGACCCCGGGAAGTTGATGCACCAACTTACGCAAACGAGACCCAAATGAATTTTGGCGCTTCATCTCCTAGGGTTAGGTTTTTGGATGTATAGGGTTTTTGGCAGTTCGATTTATTGTAAAAAGGCCTTCAGAGCCTCATTGTAATCATCTTCTTGAAAATGCGAGTAGCTGTTACATCTCTTCTCAGAGATAAGCTGCCACCATTCTAGCGAGTCTTCCACTCTGTATTTTTACACTCTCTATACATTTCTTTGATTAATAGAAATCGTGTAATACTGTTTATCTGTGTTTATGGTTGCATCTTTGATACATTTATGTTATATTATTGAATATTTGTGATATCTCTGTGCATTTCTTTATTATATCTCCGATCTCATTTCGTGCTGAAAATAATTCGGATCACGTAGCCCAAGAGGGGGTGAACCACGGTAACACTGTGTTGTGGGATTGTATGAATGTCTCTTTGTGTCTTATTAGTTGATGAATGTTGAATGGATGAAGTGATTAAGTAGATCTGGTATTTTACATGCATGCATAGAATAAATGTTATACAGGATGTTGAATGAACTAAATAAAGTTTGCAACGTACAAGCACAGATGTCGCTTAGTCTCAGGTTGCAAACACCTGCATATTGCAGCCACCCATAGAGCTATCTCGGGTGAGACTGTACAATACACTCCATGTATTCCATTGCCTTTTCGGTAACTAGAGGAGGTCGATAGTCTTTAAGGGATTTTCTTGGGAATCTTCTTGGTTATGAACCAAGGTCAATCTGTAATGGTAAATGGATAAAAGGGAATAGGAAAAACAAACAATGACTATCATATTACAAATGCATACTAAATAAAACACTAAGAAACACACTTTAACCGAATGACACATTAGACCAAGTTGTTCTTAACTAACTCCTAAGTGTCCAAATATCCCAACATATTGAATATTTTAACTAGTTATAACATTGTAAAAAGGTCATGGATGAGGGACCATAATTTAAACCATAATATTTGTAGATTTTAACCCATATTTAATGTCCTTCCTATAACCATAGTTTGGGTGAATTGTTGAATCTCCTCTATTGGGAAAAGCTAGTTGAATTGGACATTCTTTCTGCAAATTTATTAAGATAGATCCAAAATTTTGCCAAAATGTACATAAAACTTGATTTTGACGACTTAGAGTTTGCCAAAATATACATAAAACTTGATTTTGACGACTTAAAGGCCACATGATCGCAGCTTCTTAGCCATAGGCTAGTCCAACAAATCACGAACACACTAGGAAACAAAAAATGAAAATCTACATAAAACTTGATTCAAGTAGAATTCTACCATACAAGATACTTGTAGAGTGCGGAAATTCTACATGAACTAGATAAAAGATAGATTACATGAATACAACATAGCAAATTGAAGGTTTCTCATGTAGAAAAATAGAAAAATAAATGTTTCTCATGTGAAAAAGTAGAAAAATAGCAAACCCAATGATTGTAAAGATCTAATGACAAATAGTGAACTTGACTTAAAAACAAATGTAAAGACATCAAAATATGTAGTGTCTATACAAGTTCTTGTAACTTGAATGGAGTGTGGATATGGATACTATCATGACAAATATAAGTTATTTCATATATTATTTGTGAATCTATCTAAAAATTACTCTTGTAAAATAAAAAAGTTTATGAATTAAACCTAACTAAAAAAGGACAGATCTCTTTAATAAAATAAAATAAATTAATAGAATTAATATTAATGAAATCTATTCATAAAACCTAAAATAAAAATAAATAGTTTTTTATAGTTTTTTAAATAAAATAAAATAAAAAATCATAATTTTATTTATCATTTCTTTATATTATATATAAACATTTTTTCATTTTTATAAAAAATAAATATTATAATTATTTAGTAAATAATAACCGTCATTCAATTTAGTGAAACTTGAATCTAAAATTTGACCATGTCTAATAACCAGATTCATAAACTTTTACAAGCCACTCGCCATATCCAGCTACCAGATCCAACCAAGCAATTCGAGAGAGGGAGTGAACCCCAAACGTGTGCATCAACCAAGCGAGCCGACTCCACAATAGGTTTCTCTTTGATACATCTAAAATCTATACTCTTTTATACATATAAAAGCACTTCACATATATCCCAATATCGTATACATCCACTTTTAACAAGGAAAAGTTTCCATGCAAATTACTGAAATGGAGTCGGACGGTGTTCCCGATGAATATGTTGATACGTTGGTTCAAGAATTCGCTTACGATCCAATTCGACTGCCTGCGAAAGATGACCCTGCTCAGGTGCTCTATGATCGCACGACGCTCGAGAGGATTTGGGACACCAAACACGATGCTGTCAATCCATACACCCGCCAGCCCTTCGACATTAACAATGCCGTCCCCCAGGCTGAACTGA
>SNQJ01S0130212.1:88265-105831 GCA_010110895.2 Picea sitchensis
TATATATATATATATATTGCACAGTGGGTGGTCGACTGTCCTTGTACAACTTCAGTCGGCTCCCATTGATTATTCCTCTGAGGTCTATGCCTACTAAATCTCTTAACTATATATCTCCTCCATCTGTGACAGATTTTACCTCATATGGTCCTAACATATGGATTCTAAGCTTCCCCAGGTGCTGAAATGACATTTTTGCCATACATAAATACTAGATCTCCTTCCTTAAAAATTTTCTTCTTGATGTGTCAATCGTGCCAAGATTTGTCTCTTTCTTTCTGCACTTGTTGATGGAATCCTGCTAGGATTCGGTCTTCCTCCATTGACAATAAATAATTTAGTCTTTCCTGTACTACGCCTCATTCTTTCATCTATGTGATAGTTGCTACGCTTAAGTTGGGTACCAAAAATTCTAATGACACTACTGCTTCTTGGCCATAAACTAGCTTGAATGGTGTGTGCCCTATCAAAGTTTTCCATGTGGTCCTATACGCCCATAATAATGATGGTACTTTGAGGTCCGAGTCATCTTTGTTGAAGTTACAAATATTTTTTAGTGTGTTCTCCATAATTTTGTTGAAGGCCTCTACTATGCCATTTGCCTGTAAGTGATACTGTGTGCTCTTTTGGTGATGAACTTCAAAATATTCAGTTAGCACGTGGATGGTGTTGTTTATGAAGTGTGTGCCTTGGTCGCTCATCAAAACTCTTGGGCACCCAAATCTAGTGATGACTTGTTCGAACAAGAAGTTTGCATCCATCTCTACGCTACAATCTTTTACTGGTGCGACTATCACCCATATTTTTAGGTATTTTGTCGCGGTGATAATTGGTCCCACAAAGTCGATTTCCCATTTATCAAATGCCTATAATGTTACTTGTAGTCATAGTGGCATCTCATCCCTTCCGTTGGGTTTCCCTACCCTTTTCCAGATGTCGCATCCTTGGAAATAGTCTTTCGAGTCCCTATGAATCGTTGGCCATCATATTCCTACGCGTAGTACCTTCTATGCAGTAGCTTTTCCTACATAATTCCCTCCTACATATCCTTGTGGGATTTTTCTAAAATTCATGGATGTTCATTCTCTAATACATACCTTCGTAAGATGTTGTCTGGACCCATCTTGTATAGGTGTCCTGCGATCAGTTGATAGTCGGCTGCACAGACTACTAGGTTCTTCTTCTGTGCTGTGGTATATTCTTGCGGCACAATACCTATGCTTAAGTACTGGATGATCTCTGTGAAGTAGTCATCAACAATCTGTACTCAGAATAACTGTGCATATAGAAAGGTATCTTCTAAATTCATAGGTTCTTCTCCATTTGTGACCCTGGATAGGTGGTGAGGTCCTGCATTCAGTTTCCCTAGTTTAAGTATTACTTCAAAATCAAATTCTTGAAATAGTAGTAACCATGGATAGATTCTCCCCCCCCAACACTCGCTTGTTGACTAGGTATTTTAGGGTTAAGTGATCTATAAACATCTTAAAGTGTTTTCCCAATAGGTAGTGTATGAACTTCTGTAGTGCATAGACCATAGCTAGGCCTTCTTTTTTTGTCGTGTTATAATTTTTTTTTGAGTCCGATAGCTTTCTAATTGTGAACACCATCAGATGATCCAAGTCTCCTACTCCTAGATGTGCTAATATAGCTCTGAGAGCTAGCGTTGATGCATCTAAATGCACATGGAATGTCTTTTCCTAGTCTGGAAATACTAATATCAATGCGGTAACCATCCTTTCCTTCAGGGTATCGAGACTATGTGGACACTCGTCGTTCCATTGATACTTTGTATCCTTACTTAATAGTTTTTCCATTGGGGTTGTGATATGCGCATATCCTTTGATGAACTTCCTATAGTATCGTGTGTGCTCTAAGGTTCTCTTAGTTGTCGGACTATTTTTGGTGCTGGTAAGTTAACAATGACGACGATCTTGGCCAGATCCACTAACAAGCCTTGTTTGCATACTATATGACCCAATAGTATCCAAAATGGTGTTCCAAATATGAATTTATCGATGTTTAGTAATATATGACATTGTCTGCATCTCTCTAACATTAGTCGTATCACTTCCACATGGTTTTTCAGTAGACTATAAATTGTCCAGTCATCCAGGTATACTTCGAGGAACTGATGGATGAATTCCTTAAATGTTGCGACGACTACTTCATGTCCCCCCACATTGTCTAACACTTCATCCATGAATGGTGTAGGGAATGGGTCATGTAGGCATGCATCATTCAACTTCCTCAAGTCGATGCATATCCTAATCCCTCTTTGTTTTTTCTTTTCATGTACTACCATTGGGATTATCCATTCTAATTCCTCAATTGGTTCGATGATGCTGGCTTCAAGCATTTGATCGATCTCATCTTTAACTTTATGTTTATATATGGGGTTCAATCTATAGTGTTGTTGTATTATAGGTCTCGCTTCAGGTCTGAGTGGTATCTTCATCTCTCCTAGTTCTCATGCTATACCTTTCATCTCTGTAAATGTTGTGGGAAAAAGGTCTCTATATTCGTGCAACAATTTTGTTATGTTTTCTACTATTTTCTCATCCCCAGTAGTCTCCAATGTTGGCCATTTTCGGTTAACTTTATTTACCTTGATTGGCGTGGAAATGACTTCTGATTCTATGGGTGGTCCTTCCACACCTCTTTCTCCTTCTACTTATTCGATATTAATTTCGCATGGGTCATATTCATCGGGTGTTTCCTCCTGTACATGATAACATGACAGTAGCTCCTTGACTGTCTGTTTATTCTACTGTTGCTCTTCTGTGATAAATTCTATTTCTAGTTCTTCGATGAATATTACTCCTCTAATTCATTTGAGAGATGTGTTTATGTTGGGGTTCTCATGCTCGAATGAGAAAGTGATTGTGAAGTTCTGTTGGAATGTCCTCCATGTTGTAGTTCCTTTACGCAATTCCTGGTCTATGTACCAGTTTGCTGGTATGACCTCTAAAGTATGTATGAAGTGATGAGGGAATTCCTCTAGTGGTGTAATTTTCCATATCATTTTTCATTTCGCTAAGTGTTCCACTGGTGCCTATTATCCTTAGTATTTATGTTGTTTGTTGTATTCTTTTTCTGCACCTAACCTTATGTGCAGTAGTCTCTTACATTGATAGTAGTCTGTAATGGTCTCTTTATGTGTGCCACACCATCTTGTGGGTGTGGTCTTGAGTGCTAATTCAAGTGCCAATAGTCACTGGTTTATCTTCGTATTGTGTCAAGAATGTTTCCAAATCATTTAGTCCATGGAAACTGGGAGGTTCTTTGATTTTTGTGACTACCCATCTTACTGCACTGTCTATTCTTTCACATCTTCGCATGGATACCTTGTGTAGTCTTTGTTGCCAGTTTTCTAACCCGATGTCTAAGTCTATTGTGCATGAAGTAATGTTCTACCAAATGCGTACCACATCTGCAGTTGGTTTTACGTAATCCTCATCACGCACAGTTGTTCTATACAACTGGCCGATTTCCTCTAAGTCCAGACAAGTGGGTTCTATGAACCTCTCCCCTTATGATGGATCTAGTGGTGCTATGACCCTATATTCTCTGGATTCAAATGTCATTTTCTTGGTTTTCAAATTCATTATGGTCTGGTCGTCAAACTCCCAATCCAGACCAAGCAGTGTTGGGTAAGGTGTTATGTCATCCACTATTTCAATGTCTTCAAAGTCTCCTTTAGTGCACACTCCATCAAAATCTACTGTCACTCATTTTAGTCTACCTATTGGTAGGACTCTATGCTGGTTTGCTAATTTTAATTGGACATTTGAGTATCCCAGTGTTGGCTCTCCCATATATTTCCAATTCTTCTTGGGTAGCACATTTAATTCATATCCTAGGTCTAGTATAATGTCTCCCATGTTGAAATCTCCAATGTTAGCATTTAGTCTAAATTCCCTACTTGTTCTTCTTCATGTGTGTAGTTGATTGACAGTTTTTGGTTCTAGTTTTTCTTCCGTCTCACTGCTACATTTCTCTAGTATGTTTTGCAATATTTTCATATATGAAGGATCACTTAATACTTTCACACATGATTGCAAAAATCCTTTGATTGTACTTCTTGTCCCTTGGGATGCATTTTGTTGGTATGATCCAATGATGGTGGCATCTCATATTTTGGGGCTTCCTTGAATAGTTGGGCAGTTGAAGTTAGTGTTGTGTCCTCCTTCTGAAATTCTTGTCTAGATTCCTTAAAAGTCTCCTTTTCTTTTGGCGCATCGAAATTCTTTCTTGGTTCGGTGTTCTTCTTTACCCATTGGTTTTGTGCTGGTTCCTGTCAAGCTGTGTCACTTCCTGTTTTCGTTCCTCTACGAGTGGCTATATTAATGTTTCATCCATCATTCCTAGATTTGGATGAAATCCACTGGAAATTCTGATTGTTCTGGTTCCTCTTTTCCTGAATCTTTACTAGTAGTGTCGGACATTCCTCTGTATCGTGGTCCAATGCACAACAATACATACAAGTTGCTGGTGGAAGTGGGAATTCGCGTGCATAATGTCCTAGTTGTTGACAATTGTGACATGTGACTAGTCCTCTACCATGTCCAAAACCTCCTCTAGCTCATCCTCCTCCTCGGTAGCCTATTCGGTCACCTCTCAGTGTGTTATATTGTGGTGCCTGATTATACTGCGTGGTATTGTACTGGGGTTGTACCAAGCTGTATTACGGTTGCACATTGTTTTATGGTTGCTACGTAGTATTGTATGGAGTTAGGGCTTGATTGAACTGTGGCACTACTTGCCAAGTCATCATTTTGGCCTGTACCTGTATGCATATAATGTTCTTTCCCGCATCAAATCCATAGTTTTGTTGTCTTTGTCGACGTGGCCTAGTGACTTACAAAAGGTGCAATATGAATATTTTGTAATTGTCTAGTATTTATGCATCATAGTGCAGTGATAAGGTTCGTGACCCTGTTTCTTTCATATTTCACATCATAATCCTCCCTGTGGTAGTAGATCTGGCATACCTGTTTCCACATACTGCACGAATGTTGGGCATTCATTCTTGTGGTGTCCTTCCGTCCTACATGCAGTGCACCAAATGACTTCTCGTTTGTCCTTGTTCTTATTCTGGTTCAGCTGAAATGTTAGATTCTTCAAATCCTCCTTCAATTCCTCAATAGGTGGGTCTGTCTGTTGGTACTGGTTCTCTTCCAGTTGCAAGGCTGCTTGTAGAGCCTCTGCCCGCATTTGAAATTTCTATTGTCATAAGGGATATTTTAAGTGTGGGAGTAGTGAGTTGACAAACAAGTGTCGATGCTTCATCTCGTTCATAAGGTATTTTAGTTTTCCCTTTAGTCTCTTAAATCTCTGGTCGCTCTCCCATAAAGAATCTCCTGGTTTCTATCTTATTTCGATCATCTCGTTCATGTACTGATCCTCTGAGCTCGGCTTTTGGAACTCATTAATCAATAGCTTCTTAATGTCTTCCAGTGTCCTCATCATCCCAGGGGCACTGTTTGTGTCTAGACTCATGTACTAGTCTAGTGTTTGGTCTCTTAGCGTAATCACTAGCTGTGCAAGTTTGGTATCTTCATCAGTGATTTGTTTTGCCTCCCAAATCTTTGCACAAATGAAGAAATGCTTCTCCAGGTATTCTGTCGCTTCTCCTCGAAATTCTGGTAATCTGACTAGTGGGATAGTGTCCTGCAATTCTGAGTATTGAATTACTTCCTCCTTTGCGTGGTGTCGATACTTGACTAGTACTGCCCGAACTAGCTCCTCTAGTTGTTTCTCCTAGTGCAGATGTAGTTCTTGTTGTCAGACTTCCTTCAAACTCCGGTTGTCTAAACGGTGGTGTTCTCTTTGGTGTATTAGTCGCACATCGCTTTATGGGTTCCACACTGAAATTAATATGGATAGGATGGCTGCCTTCTCCTCCTGTTCTTGGACCTCTCGTTTTTCTCTCATACATTTCATGTAGAATTTACTCAATCTGCTCCACATCCCAGATATCCTCTACCTCTTCCTCATCACTCGCCAAGCATTCCCTCGCGGATACGGTTCTCTTCTTGGTATTCACCTTATATTGGTAGGGTACTCCTCTATGCGTCGTTCCTGATGACGCCAAGATTCACTTGAGCTGGTCATCATCCATCATGATCGGGTCCAAGGGTTCCTCCTCCTTCTTGCCTTTATCCTCACCTCCTTCCATTTATCCTCTCTATGTCAGTATTTCCCCCCTTCCCCCATGCACACAGGGAAGTTTAGCTGTTGGATTCCATTGTCATCACATCTTTGTTATATGGTGGTATCTTAATAGAAGTATACAAGGATTGAATGTACCTTCCTTGAGGTCCACATAGAAATTCTTTCTCTGTTGTGTTGTATGACTTTCCTGTGTCAACTACAAATTCGGTGATGACACTTTCCACAATACTATCAAGCCAAAATTCTATTGCACGGGGAGTTTGTTGTTCACCTGCTGTAATTGCTCAATCTGTACCTGAGTCCAATCTATTTTTTAGATCTGGTTTGTCACGTGGTCATCCTTCAACCTTAGTATCCACTCCCATATTATATGTCGAAAATCACAGAAAAAATACTTCGAGTAAATCAGTAAACACATGTTTATCTAGATATTTGTGAGGTGTGATTCTAGGGTTTGTATTGTCTTTCTGGGCAAACTCTAGCTCTTTGGTTTGCAACCAACCTTCAATTTATGCTTTCGTGGGGTTCCAAGGTCTCAAAATACCCTTCTAATGGCTCATTCATCTTTTTGTTTCGCTCGTTCTTTTCTCATTCAATCTATCTCATCTACTCAGTCCTGTCGTGTTCCTTATAACACAACAGCATAACCATTTGTTGGTTTAAATTCTTCCTTTTACTGTCTGAGTTATTGACCCAGGGTTCATGTCTTTTGGGTTTCCAACAAATCCTCTAAAACTATCGACCCTCCTGATAAACTAGAAGGCAACAAAGTACACAGAGTGCACTGCACAGTCTCACCCGAGATAGCTTTAAATGGGTGGTTGTAAGACTCAGATGTTTACATCCTAGTATTGAGTATGAGATAGGGGATTTGTAACACGATCCATCTACTATGAATCATGATTTCAATCTAATAGTACTCGCGGGGGTTCATCTATCCTTCACAGTTTATTTCCCAAACAACACAATCATTTTCCATAACAATCCATTAACTCATTCATTAAGCATAACAATTAACTACTAAAATAAAATACAAATATACATGCATTCTTCACATTACATAGATATTACCATGGTTCACCCCCTCCTCGGCTATGTCCACAAAGATTTGTCTCTTGGCTCTTTATTATCGTAGTTTTGCATCTCCAGCACCATGTGCTTAGAATTCCCTCTGATGGGTAAGATCTATATGAGCTGAACTAGATCACACCAGGCTCCACGGCCTGCGATCTAATCCTCAGATATTCCTCCTCTCCTTTGTTCTATCTCAACAACTTAGAAGATTGGTCCATAATCATATTACATAATGCATCAACTCGTACATATCTATGATAGAACATTACAAAAGATGAATTAACACAAAAGAGAATCCACCTCTCTATGATACCTGTGTATCTCTATTTTTATATATCGAGCTCTTCACCCATTTTACAATGTATTGCCAAAACTCTAACCCTACCGATGTTAGGTCTTCTTCCCATGCACACGTGTTGTTCTTAATCCAATTTTCATTTTACTTGTGCATGCTTTCTTGCATGTGCGCGCGTTGTGTTACCTTCTAGCTGTTACTTCTCTTTTTGCATGCTTTCTTTGCCATGGCCATCCTTCTTTCCACTTCGGCTTGGTGCCAACAAGGGATGTTGGTACTAGGTTGTTGGGGACTGTGGAAGAGTTACAAACCAGTTTATAGTACAACAGGTCAGCTACAGGATCAGAGGTAAGTCTTAAGGGTTATGATTATGGTGCTATGGTACATGCATGGTAATGATAATATCTGATATGGTACATCTTGGTGATATTGAAGAGCATGCTTGAGGCATGTTTTTGTCATCTTTGGTTTATGACTTGAGGCACATCATTGGATGCATGGTACATGTTCTTTGAGGTCTACTTTGTGAGATACATTGCTAGTTTATATCTTGGTTTATTGTCATATAGTGTATGTCATGATATGGTATATGGTTGAGACACTTGTTATGGCGCATGGTAGATACATGGTATGGTACAACATTGTTACATGGTATGGGGTTGATGTGCATAGTTGGGACATGGTATGATGCATGATATGGCACATGGTTGATGTGCATGGTTATCACATGGTATGATACATGGTATGGTTTTGAGGTGCATGGTTGATGCACGATTTGGTACAGGATGAAGTTCATGGTTGATGCATGATTTGGTACAGGATGAGGTGCATGGTTGATGCATGATTTGGTACAGGTGTTGGTGCATGGTTGATGCACTTTTTGATGGTACAAGTTGAGTTACTATTCAATGCATGGTTGATACATGGTACAGGTTGGTACTTTGTTGAGATACATATCTTCTGATGGTATGTGGTGATCTTGGTACATGCATGTGTTGGTGTCGTTGAGCATATGGTTTGAGATATTCTCTTGGTGATCTTGGCATGAGTTGCATGCAGATGAGAGTGGATATGGTTTCATGGATGAGATAGTGATTGGTTATACATGTTGATGTGAAAATGATAGTGACAATGACAGTGACAGTTGGTCTACACTTGTGCTTCAGGGCAACGAGAGGAGGCAAGGAAAGGGGGTTGTACCCTCCTTTCGGCTGGACCCGGAGAATCAAGGAGTTGGAGCATCCTTCAGGTTGGAGCCTGAGAACTTGGTGGATGTAGCCACCTTTTGGTTGGATCGAGAACCCAGGGTGTTGTATCCTCCTTCTAGTTGGAGCGGACAATTGGGGAGTTGGAGCTTTGCCGGTTTGGATCTCACGAGAACCCTGGCGGTGGTATACTCCTTTTTATCTAAAAGAGACAATTCAAGGAGTTGTATCTTCCTTCAGTTGGAACCTAAATGGGGGGTTGTAGCCTCCTTCCGGTTCATTTGGAGAACTGGGAATTTGGTGCTTCCTATAAATGAATTCTTGATATATATAAGAAAATATTCCATTGTTTTTATCTCGTTGGGTTTCCATGTAAATGTTGTTGTATTGTTTTCTTTATGTGATGATGATGTGATGGCTTGTGCCGGTTACATACTTGCGGTATATATTGAATGAAATCATAGAAGATAAATTGATGATAAATTGTTGAACATAGTTGATAGAGTGAAAGAATATACATTGTGATTTAAAAATATTACTCAAATATAATACTGATTCACCCTACCCCTTTGAGTATTCCAGATATTGGTATCAGAGGAGAAAGGTTCGTAAAACATTTTAACCACTAGAGGATATCATGGAATACACTGAGAAAGAAATTACTATTATTTGATATAGATAGGAACATTGTTCAGTATAGATGGTGAAATATTGATTGTCAATATGGTTTGGACTATGATTTATGTAGCAAAAGGACGAAATTATTTTTACAGCACATGGATATGTTGTTTTGGGGCTGAGTTGTTATGATACAGTATACAGAAGAAACCAAATACTACAACAGAATATTAATAAGAAAAACAAAATAGAAATGGATTTTATGGAAGGTTTACTGATTGATGGAGACAAAGTGGGAAAATTTTCATCAGCTAAAGAACTCTAGGATGAATGCATAATATCTATTCTTACCATCCACAAGAAATCTGAGATATTTGCTAGTGCCTCGAACAAAAAGAAAAAGAGGTATATTCATGTGGAGCCAGGATTTAGAGAAGAGGAATAGTTCATAATCAACATGAGTTAATTTTTTTAATTTAATTGTGAAAAACACAAGAACATATTGAAATTGAATTCCATATTTGAAGATTTGAAAGTGATGAGATAGAATACAAATTGAGAGAATAAAATCACGATTTGAAAAGGAAAAGGATCTTTAAACAAAATTAATCAGTGATATGGATGAAGCCCTAATAAGGAAGGAGAACCAATCACTTGAGTAACAATTAGAATGAGAACAAGTCTCCAAGGCATTCAAATAATCATGGTCATCATGAAATTGCATCTCATCTGAATAGCATTGCAAGAGATTCTTGAACCATAAAAAGTTATATATAGAATTATTAAGAAGGAAAGAGAAGCAGTATTTGGAAACATAAAGAAAGGAAGAATAAAGAGAGGGTTTTGAGAGACCATCTTGGGAAATAGCTGTCTTAAATACAATTGAAGTATAATTTGGTAAATAATAAAGAAGACTTGAAAAGGAAAAGTACCTCCTTGAAAATCCAACTTGAAGAGAGGAAAATAAGAACGAGAATATATGAGAGATTAGGATGATGAAAAAAAGAGAAAGAGGTTGATAAAACATGAGAAGGTTTTACATTGAAATTAAAATCATCCAAGCTCCCGGCAGGGAACATTGAGAAGAGGGCCGAAACTATAAATCAACAATGAGAGAATGAGAGGGCTTGCATTTCCAATTTTTCAAGAAAGAATGAAGAAAGAGTAAAATTATGTAAAGTACTCGAAGGGAGAAATCTGGTAAAAAGAATCAGGCAAAGATAAGTATAATTGGGATAAATATTCAATGGGGACCCTACCACATTAGGAAGCAAAGCTGAAGCCACTTAATGAAGGGATCCTGAGAAGAGAAGATCATGGAGTCAAACAGGGAAGGAGATGAGAAGGACACGACGAGGATGTACATTCTGGGTATATGAAATTTATTTTATGGTCAATGTTTTATTATTTTCTTTGGAAATGAGGTTTCTACGGATGGGGACCATCCGTCCTTCCATCCATCCATTTCCATTCCTCGTCCGTCCATCCATCCTTCCATCCCTTCCATCCATCCATCCATTCCTCCTTCCGTCCATCCATTCCTTCCTCCATCCTTCCATCCATCCATTCCTTCATTCCATCCATTCCATCCATTCCATTCCTTCCTCTCCATTCCGTCCATCCTTCCATCCAGATCCATTCCATCCATCCATCCATCCATCCATCCATCCATTCCTCATCCATCCTTTCCCTCCATCTCTTTCCTCCTTCCTTCCTCCATTTCCATTCCATCCTTCCATTCCATCCATTCCTCCATTCCATTCCATTCCATCCATTTCCTGTCCATCCGTCCTCCATCCATCCATCCATCCGTCCATCCATCATCCTTCCTTCTCCCTCCATTCCATCCATTCCATCCTCCTCATCCGTCCATCCATCGGCCATTCCATTCCATGTCCATCCATTCCATTCCATTTCCTGTCCATCCCGTCCATCCATCCATTTCCATCCATCCATCCATTCCTTTCCATTCCATTCCTTCCATCCGTCCTTCCTCCATCCGTCCATTCCATTCCATTTCCGTCCATCTTCCTTCCTTCATTCATCCATCCATCCATCCGTCCATTCCATCCTTCCTCCATTTCCTTCCTCCTGTCATCCATTCCTCCTTATCCTCCATCCATTCCATTCCATCATCCTTCTCCATTCCTAAGAATCTTCATTCCATTCCTGTCCAGTCCATCCATTTCCATTCCTTGCCTATCCATTCCATTCCATTCCATCCATCCATTCCATTCCACTCCATTCCATCCTCCTCCATCCATTCCATTCCATCCATCCATCCATCCATCCGGCTCGCATCCATCCACCATCATCCACCATTTCCTCCATCCATCCTCCTTCCATCCATCCTCCGTTCATCCTTCCTCCATCCATCCGCTCTCCATCCCTGTCCGTCCATCCATTTCCTCCATCCATTCCGTCCTTCCATTCCTTCCTCCTCCGTCCTTTCCTTCCTCCATCCATTCCTTCCATTTCCATGTCTATCCATCTTTCCATCCTTCCATTCCTCCTCCATGTCCATTCCTTCCATTCCTCCTCCATCCATCCGCCATCCATCCTCCTTCCTCCGTCCTGTCCTTCCTCCATCCTTCCATTCCATTCCTTCCGTCCGCCCATTTCCTGTCCATTCCATCCATTCCTCCACTCCCTCCATCCTCATCCACCCTCCCCTTCTTTCACTGTATTTTCACGGAGTCTACGTACATTTCTTTGGTCTTGGTAGTGTATTATTGTATATCGTGTTTTTGTTTGCATCTTTGATACATTTATGTTATATTATTGAATATTTTTTGATATCTCTATACATTTCTTTATTATATCTCGATCATTTAGTGCTGAAAATAATTAGGATCAAGTAGCCCGGAGGAGGGTGAACCAAGTAACATTATGTTGTAGGATTGTATAGATGTGTCTTTGTGTCTTATTAGTTGATGAATGTTGAATGGATGAAGTTAAATTAGATCTCGTATTTTACATGCATACATAGAATAAATGTTATAGAACATTAAAATGTGAACTAAATAAAGTTTGCAATGCACAAGCAGAGATCTCGCTTAGTCTCGGGTTGCAAACACCTCGATTATTGCAGCCACCCATAGGGCTATCTCGGGTGCCAGGGCTGTACAATACACTCCATGTGTGTGTTGCCTTTGTTAACTAGGGGAGAGTAGATAGACTTTAAGGGATTTTCTTAGGAATCTTCTTGGTTATGAACCGAGGAGTCCTTTATGGTAAATGGATAAAGGGAATAGGAAAAACCAACAATGACTATCCTTAATTACAAATGCATACTAAATAAAACACTAAGAAACACTTTGAATGACACATTAGACAAGTTGTTTACTTGGTCTAACTCCTAAGTGTTCAAATATCCCAACATATTGAATATTTTAACTAGTTATAACATTGTAAAAAGGTCATGGATGAGGGACCATAATTTAAAACATAATATTTGTAGATTTTAACCCATATTTAATGTCCTTCCTATAACCATAGTTTGGGTGAATTGTTGAATCTCCTTTGGGAAAACCTAGTTGGAATTGGACCAAATTTATTAAGATAGATCCAAAATTTTGGCAAAATGTACATAAAACTTGATTTTGACGACTTAGAGGCTCCAAGATCACGGCTTAAGATAGATCCAATTTTTTTCCAAAATGTACATAAAACTTGATTTTGACGACTTAAAGGCCACATGATCGCAGCTTCTTAGCCATAGGCTAGTCCAACAAATCTACATAAAACTTGATTCAAGTAGAATTCTACCATACAAGATACTTGTAGGTGAAATTCTACATGAATAGATAAAAGATAGATTACTAATACAACATATGGTGAAGGTTTCTCATCTTGGGAAAAATAGAAAAATAAAAGGTTTATGATGAAAAAGTAGAAAAATACATGGAAACTAATGTAGATCCAATGACAAATAGTGAACTTTGACTTCAAAAACAAATGTAAAGACATCAAAGTATGTAGTGTCTATAAAGATTCTTGTAACTTGAATGGAGTGTGGATATGAATATTATCATGACAAATATAAGTTATTTCATATATTATTTGTGAATCTATCTAAAAATTACTGTTGTAAAATAAAAAAGTCTATAAATTAGACCTAACTTAAAAAAAGAGATAAATCTCTTTAATAAAATAAAATAAATTAATATAATTAATATTAATGAAATCATTTAATAAAACTTAAAATTAAAATAAACATTTTTTATAATTTTAATAAAATGAGTGAAATCAACCATAATTAATATTAATGAAATCTATTCATAAAAGTTAAAATTATAATTTATAGTTTTTTTATAGTTTTAAATATAAAAATCATGAATTTTGTTATGATTTCATTGTATTATATAAACATTTTTCATTTTATAAAAATAAATATTATAATTATTTAGTAGATAATACCGGCATTCAATTTATTGAAACTTGAATCTAAAATTTGACCATGTCTAATAACCAGATTCATAAACTTTTGCAAGCCACTCGCCATATCCAGCTACCAGATCCAACCAAGCAATTCGAGAGGGGGAGTGAACCCCAAACGTGTGCATCAACCAAGCGAGCCGACTCCACAATAGGTTTCTCTTTTATACATCTAAAATCTATACTCTTTTATACATATAAAAGCACTTCACATATATCCCAATATCGTATACATCGACTTTTAACAAGGAAAAGTTTCCATGCAAATTACTGAAATGGAGTCGGACAGCGTTCCCGATGAATATGTGGATACGCTGGTTCAAGAATTCGCTTACGATCCAATTCGACTGCCTGTGAAAGATGACCTTGCTCAGGTGCTCTATGATCGCACGACGCTCGAGAGGATTTGGGACACCAAACACGATGCTCTCAGGTGCTCACGATCGCACGATGCTCTATGATGCACGATGATCGCACGACGCTCGAGAGAATATTTATGGACAATTATAAGGAGGACAACAATATTAGAGTTAACATCTCAACTTACATTTGAGATATTGAACAAAACAACTTATTTACCTATTTACCATAGAGGCTACAAGAATGCAATGACAACACAAGGAGGGTTGTTGGGAATCATCGCTTGAGAATTACTTAGCAATACATATAAGAAAATAAAAAGAAAATGGATATTTTTAAAGAGTAGTGTTTTTCACAATTGTTTAAAATAGAATAAGAATAATAGTAATGTGGATATATTTAAAGAGTAGTGTTTTCCACAATTGTTCAAAATACAATAAGAATAATAGCAATGTTGAAGGGGTAGCACAATATGGAACATGTTAAAAAAACATTTTTGTGGTGATGTTACAAAGGTATAGAGCAAAGGTCAAAACACTAGGGTCTTATGAGGTCAAACCCAAAAGAAAGAGTTGTTGCATTATTAGACTATGCAATCATTGTAGAGTTGATAAAAAGATCTTAACATAAAAATTTGTTCTGCACTTATCATAAATAATAACAAACAAAATGGTTGAAAAATTTGAGAAAATAACTATCAAGGTGAAAGTCTATTGTGTGGGTGAATTTGTTGTTCTGTTGTGGTGAATTTGTTTGTTCACCTGTTGTAATTGTTCAATCTGTACTTGAGTCCAATCTAATTGTTAGATCTAGTTAACAAATTGTGGTTATCCTTCAACTTTAGTATCCCCTCCTGTAGTAGTCTGGAAAATCCACCAGAAAATACTTCGTGTAAATCAATAAACACTTATTTATCTAGATATTTGTGAGGGATGTGATTCTAGGGTTTCTTTTCACAGGTGAAACTCTATCCTTTGGTTCTCAAAAGCCAATCTTCAATTTTTTCTTTCATGGGGTTCGAAGATTCAACATTCCTTCTAATGGCTCACTATTAGTCTTCTTGTTTCGCTCGTTCTTTTTTCATTCAATCTATCTCATCTACCTAGTCCTACATTTCCTTCTAACACGACAATGGAAAAATTTGTTAGTTCAGCGATTCCCTTTTGCGCTACGAGTTATTGACCCAGGTTCATGTCTTTCAGGTTTCAAACAAAGCCTACACAATATCGGCCTTCTAGTAAACTAGAAGGCAACACAGTCTGAGTGCAACATGCACTCACACGAGATAGCTTTAAATGGGTGGTTATAATACTCAGGTTTTTACAGCCTAGGAATGAGTATGAGATAGGGGATTATTAATATGAGCCATCTACTACAAATTGTGATTACCCAATCTATACAGTACTCGCAGAGGGGTGCATCTATCCTTCCGCAGTTTATTTCCCGAACAATCTAATGGATTTTTCCATAACAATGCATTAACTCATTCATTAAACATAACAATTAACTGCTTACAAAAAGAAAATAAACATATACATGCATTCATCACATTTTACACAGATATTACCATGGTTCACCCCTCCTACGATATGTCCACAAATATTTTGCTCTTCCATCTACTACAAATTGTGATTGCAATCTAATAGTACTCACGGGGGTGCATCTATCCTTCACAGTTTATTTCCCGAACAATATAATCGTTTTCCATAACAATGCATTAACTCATTCATTAAACATAACAATTAACTGCTAAAAACAAATAAACATATACATGCATTCATCACATTACACAGATATTACCATGGTTCACCCCCTCCTCGGCTACGTCCACAAATATTTTGCTCTTGACTCTATTTTATGGTAGTTCTGCATCTCCAACATTGTGCTCTTACAATTCCCTCTAATGGGTAAGATCTATATGAGGTGAATTAGATACTCCCTCAAACAGTGGTACTCCCTCAACACCATCTTATAGTACTAATGAAAGCACTACGCCTTCCTAGGTACCCTATGGATCAATACCACCACAAAATCCATATTTCCAGTTTCCTGGACCTCCACAACCCATGCCTCCCCCACATCCACATGCGGGGGTAAATTTTGTTCAACCCTCAGCTGCTCAACAATATCAAAATTTTGAACAGTTGAACACAGCCAGCCCAACTCACCCTTCGAACAATGCCAAGAAGAAAGGAAGGAACAGGAATAACAACAATCCTGGTCAAGGCGGGAATCAACCCCCACAGCATCCACCCACTGAGGGCAACCCGAACCAAGGGAACCAAAACCCCCAGGGGGGAAATAACAACAAACGCCAAGGGCAGAATAATGTTAAAACCATCCACCCTTGTGCTCTTTGTGGCGTGTACGGTCATTACACTCACCATTACCCCCAGATCGTTGATTTCAAGAGGTTGAAAGACTCTGGGAGCCTTCCCCCCTCCCCAGCACAACTTGCCCCTCAGCAGGCACAACAACAATATGCGCACCAACCCCCTCCCGCCGTACTGAAAAATCCTATCCCACATCAAGGTGTCATAAACACCCAACAGGACACATAGCATCCCCCATCTCAGGTGGGCCAATATCACAACCCCAACAATCCAGTAGAGCGAACAATTCTCCTCACCAGTGAGGAAGAAATTCTTTTGCAAACATGCAATCGTCAGTATCCTACAACAGCTGAGTCTACTCCCATCTCTCCAGAAACAAACCATACACCGATGGGACCCCCGTTGATGATCCCTCGCCCTTCTGTCGAACCACCAGTACACATCCCTTGCATCCCCTCGTGTAGGAATGTTCACAACCCACAGGCTAGGGCAGCACATAACTACAGCTTGGTAGATGACTTAGCACAATCCCCGGCTGCCATGTCAGTTCTAGAAGTCCTCCAGACTTGCCCTACGCAGCGAAAATCACTACTTTTCTCCTTGGGGGTAGTCGACCCTGCCGATACTCGACTCATCACTTTTGACCTTGATAGTTGCGGACCTCGTCTTCCCACTGCGGTCGCTATTCATGTACCAGTAAAAATACGGAACATCACCGTCCATCGGTGTATCATCGATGAACGAGCATCTACATGCATCATGTCCAAAACCGTATGGCAGAAACTTGGTTCCCCGGAACTCATACCATCCGCCATCACATTGCGAGCCTATGATGAACGACCATCATCTCCTGAAGGGCTCTTCCAAAATGTCGCCATAGAACTTGGAGGCAAGACTATCCTCATTGACATTGAAGTTATCGATGCCCAACTCGATTACAATATCTTGTTTGGACGTAGCTACATGTATGCTATGAAGGCAGTGGCCTCATCAGTCTTTAGGACAATCATGTTCCCCCACAACGGAAAGATTGTGACCATCGACCAAGTCTCACATTATGAGCCAAA